>NW_019013688.1:6265-18080 GCF_000150535.2 Carica papaya | reverse complement strand
ATCATATGGCAAAACCACACACCGAGGGAGGCTACATGAAAGCTAGAATCAGACTTTAGAGTTCAATATCCCCAACTGTTCGATTGAGAGTGAGAGATAAATTTGAGAGACCAAATTTCTTTTAAGGAGGGAGAGTTGTAACACCCACAAATTTTTTTTTGGTGATTAAATAATTAATAAATATAAATTTTATTAATTTACTTTATTTTAATGTATTTTGTTTTATTGAATTTAGAATAAAAAAAGGAAATAAAATTGAAGGAGGATTTAATTGAAAATAATTTTGAGAAAAAGATGTGAAAATTTTGGTTCTGGGGGTATTTTAGAAAGAAAAATAAAAAAATAGGGGGTCAAAATATAATTTTAAAAAGTTTTGGCCACGTCAGGCACCGGGTCAACAGCCCGGACCTACCAGGACACGCCAAGTGGCAGAAACGCTGACGCGGGAGGCCACGCGGGGGGGACCATGTGGGTGATCTATGTGCCTGCGATCGAACAGCTGAGGTCCGTTCCCGTGCGCATGGACGACCTAGATGTGCTCCCTCCCAAACGCAATTGGATGGACCAGAGTGAATCGTAATGGACGACCGAGATTGGATCGCGATTAACGGCTCAGATTCACTCCTAATTTAATCGCGATCAGACGATCCATATCAAAGACGTTGGATGGCCCAGATCAAAAGTGGATGGATATAAATAACCCCCATTCGCACTAAATCCTAACCCTAGCCGCCATAATCCCTCACCGGAGAAGATGACCCAGCAGTCGGGGAGCTGACAGCCACCACCCGCCGTCACACCTTGACCCTTACCGACTGCCAAAAAAGGTAAAAACTTTTTTTTTGCACAAAATTCAATTTTAAGCTCACCTATGGCCAAATCAGAGTGAAAAGACCGACCAATTGGCCGAAAACATCAGCGAAGCCCGGCGCTGCCGCGAGAAATTTCACAAAATGCCTCCGATAAGGCCCTTCCCGATTCCCATTTCAAATAATTTTTCCAACGGTGTGATCACCGTTTTCTTCCCTATAAGTTGACCGAAGCGAAACACCCAATTGTAACGTGAGCCAGAGGAGTCACCGCACTTGAGAGCCCCGCCGCCGGTGAGTTTCAGTTTTTCGTATTTTTTCAGCCAACCGAGGTTCTTTAACATATTTGCTTGCAGGAATCGTTGCAGAATCAACCGAATTCAGCCGAAAATAGCCGACCTGAGGCAGATTGCCTCCGTGTCAGATTTCGAAAATTGGCCGAGTGGTCCCTGAAACTGATTTTGGGTTTATTTGGAACATTTGTAGGTGCTATAAGCGTGTTTCAGTTTCCAGAGAAAAATTCAGGGAACCCAGGGACCGTCCGTAGGCACAGTAAACCGTTTAGCTTTTCGGCATCAAATTGAGTAAGAATCCCTCACCTTATTCTCTATCATAAAACTAAAGTTTAAATAAATAATAGTATGGTATTTTGTGTGATTTTAGTAGACATGCATAATTAATTACAGATTGCTAATAAAGCCGGAACCAAAAATTATCTACCACCATTTGTTGATTGATTTTACAGTTTATACGCATGATAGTATCTAGTTTGTTTTCTGGTCTTGAGCGCATGTATGTTTAATTGATGTGTTTACTGCTGAATCGGGAAAAGAGAAATTTAAACAGTAAGAAAATTGTGTGATTTAAATGAATAGATGAAACGACAGCCTTACTGGATATCCTGTAATATGGTGGATGGACCGGATACATAGAAAATCCTATCATGGACGTTGTCTCATACCGGACGGGGTATAGAGACCTGATAATTGGCGCCCATACCGGACGGGGTATGGGGACGGCTTGCTTCACCCTCATACCGGACGAGGTATTGAGGTTTAATGATTTGGCGCTCATACCGAATGGGGTATGAGGATGGCCATGTAATTGATATTGTTAAAGGAAAGGGTTCACGTGTAGCGGGGACATCCCTATGAACCCCCATGAATACTAGTAGGTTGGTGAAAAGAGAAACAGTTGTGGTTTGGATTATTGTTAATGGATATGGATTTATAATATGTTATATGTTGCTGATTGTTCATGAAATTATTATTTGTATGGTATTATTATTTTTATAGGTTATTTTCATAAGTTCCACTATGGTAAGTAAATGAGAAATAATTTTATAATTGATAAATGAATTAACTAAATTTAATGCTCCATTAGTGATTTTTAATTTTATACCAACCTTTGCTTATGTGCTGATGATATAATGTTATATCCTTACTGAGCTAGTGTAGCTCATCTTTTATTTAACCATTTCATATCAAGATGACCAGGTTTCAGAGCCCGATCCGCAAGAAGATTGTGAGTAGATGCTAGATATTTTCTATTTTCTATTTGTTTCCTTATTTCTCGTGTTTCTTTCAAAGAATTAATTCAGTAATGTTGTTTAATACTTTTAAGTTATTGTGTAAGTAATGTAAACTTTAACCTTTTATTTCACTTCCGCACTTAAGTTATTATATTTTTTTTTTATTTTCGGGGTCGTTACACTAGCCGACTCCATCTCTAACCTTCTCTAATCCTCCTCCTTATGTACTCACTGGTCCCTAAATATCGGTCTGCTAGAACTCCCCTCTCTCCCCTACAGCTCATGAATGTATCACCTTCTTCTCTGTTTACTACTCCCGAATACAATTACACCTCAAAGTACTTCCTTACTCCATATTCCCTACACCTGTAACCATAAGTTACCTGCAATATAGAAATTCAATATATATTGTCACAAATTAGCTTTGAAACTCCAAATTCTTCTTACCTCTTAATTCCATACTCTTCTCTCTCACCAAATCTATCGTGACCTCACATCTTTTAGAACTTTCGATCAATCGCCCCCTGCACTCGCCTCTGATCGCCCCCTCTTGCAATCGTCTCTCTCTCTCTCCCCCTCTCCTGCACTCTCTATTTTTCCTCTTTTCCTTTTTTTCCCTCTCTTTTTTCCTCTCTCTGCCCAACACCCGTTTATACCCCACCCAACTTTACATGCTAACCATTGATTATATCCATCCCATCCCATGTAACACCCAAGAATTTTTATTACTATTATTATTTTATTGTATTATTTTCAATTAATTCTAAATAAATATAATTAAGTATTAATAGAATTTAAATTATTTTAATTTATTTTAATAGAAATAATAATAATAAAAACAATAAAAAAGGGAAAAAATTCTTAGGGATTTAATTGAAAATAATTTTGGAAAAAATGGGTGAAAATTTGGATTAAAGAGGTATTTTTGAAAGAAAATTCGAAAACTGGAGGTCAAAACGCAATTTAGAAAAATTGTGCCACGTCAGCTGCCCGGTCAGCAGCCCCGACCAATCAGAACGCGCCGCGTGGCAGAGATGCTGATGCGGGAGACCACGCGGAAGGGAGCCACATGGGCGATCCGCGTGTGTGCGATCGAACGGCTGAGATCCGTTCCCGCGGGCACGGACGACCCAGATTGAATCGCGCACGGACGGCTCAAATTGCATCGCGATGAATGGCACAAATTCATTTCCTTTTTAATTGCCATCGAACAGTCCAAATTAAATCGCGATGGACGGCTCAAATTAAAAGCAGAATATTATAAATAATCTCATTCATACCCAAACCCTAACCCTAGCCGCCAGAGCCCTCGCCAGAGAAGACAGCCCAGCCGCCGGGGAGCCGAACGCCGCCACTCACCGCTGCACCGGAGCACTTTCTGGCTGCCAAACGAGGTAAAAAAATTCTCCTCTTGGCTCAAAATTCGATTCTAAACCCACCTGTGGCCAAATTGGAGCCAAAACACCGGCCAATTAGCTGAAAAACGCCGCTGAAGCACAGCGGAGCTGCCGTGCTGGAATTCTGAAATTGGCCGAATGGGCCTTGGGTCTGATTTTTTAGTTATTTGGGGTATGTGTAGGTACCGTAAGCGAGTTTCAATTCCCGAAAAAAATTCAGAGAATCCAGGGACTACCCGTAGGCACAGTGAAAATTCGATTTTTGACGTCGAATTAAATAAGAACCCCTCACCATATTTTCTATCACGGGATTAAAGTTTAATAAATGATAAAACTATATTTTTATAAATTAAATAGATATGAATAATTTATTACGATTGCTAATGGAGCCCGAACCGAACATATTTCTCTGTCAGTTCCTGTTTAATTTATTTTACAGTCTAAATTCAATATGGTATCTAATTTAATTATTATATAGTTTTTAAATGCATGAATCATTGCTTACTTCATTCCGGCCTGACTTTGTGAATATAATGATATGCTTGCCTTGTTGGATGCTCGTTGATTACCTTAGTATTCATATTTATGTGGGAAACAGGAAACTAAGAAAAAAATAGGAAAAAGGTGTGAATTAATGAATGGATAAGTTAAAAGCCTCATTACATATCCTGAGAGATGGTGGACGGACCGGGTCTATAGGGAACCCTACCGGGAACGTTGTCTCATACCGGACGGGGTATGGAGACTTTAAATCTTTTAGCGCCCATACCGGACGGGGTATGGGGACGACCCGCTTCACCATCATACCGGACGGGGTATTGAGGTTTATTATTCGGTGCCTATACCGGACGGGTATGGGGACGGCCCTGGAAATTAAGTTTGTTAAGGGAAGGGTTCACGTGTAGCGGGGACCCCTATGGATCCCCATGGATACTAATAGGCTGATGAAAAATGGGGCAACTGTTATTTGATGATTGAAATATAAAAGTATGACATGTGCTATGTTACAGATTATGTATGAATTCATGATATCTATGATGTTGTTGTTTCCATTGGTTGTTTTTATAAATCCCACTAAGATAAGTGGATGGTTCATGGTTTGATTATTGATAAATGAATATATTCAAAATTTGTGCTCCATTGGTTATTTTTAGTTTTCTACCAGCCTTTACTTCTATGATAGTGATATAGTGTTATGTCTTTACTAGGCTAATGTAGCTCATTCCTTACTTAAGCATTTTAGATCAGGAGGACTTGGTTCCCGAGCCCGATCCATAAGAAGACGGCGAGTAGATGCCTAGATGTTTATTAGTTTTCTTATAGTCTTTCATTTCTAGTATGTCCTTTAGAGGACTTATTTTTTTAATATTGTTAGTACGTTTAAGTTATTGTGTAAGGGATATTAATCAGAACCTTTTATTTCGCTTCCGCACTCATATTCTTTATATACATTTCCTTTTAAATTTCTGGGGTCGTTACAGTTGGTATCAGAACCGCATTCCTCGGACTCGTCCCTTACACAATAATACTTAGAGAAATATCAAACCAATGAATCATTACTCAACCATTCCTTATGAAATGCAGGTGCAGAGATATGAGGAGAGGAAGACCCCCACTAAACCGAGCAGCCCGATATGGTTCGCTTCGGGAAGATGTTGACAGAATATTTGAGATGCTGGAAAGACTCATTGCTGCCCAGCAGGGTCGAGAGGAGAGAAGGGAGCTACCCGACCCTCCCCGGCTACCACAGGTTGAGCCATCACTGCAGCGAGAGGATCCCGAACCACCCCGGTATGAGCCTGCTCCTTCACAGTACCACCCGGTACCACCGCCGCATTATAATCTGGTGCCCCAGCCACAATACTGCCTGGCACCGCCATAGTATAATCCAGTTCCCTCACTATATCACCAAGTACCACCACAGGGCCCCCTAGTCTCAACCTGGCCCAATCCCTTTTCTGGGGGACCCAGCTCCTTCCATGTTTGACCCGATCTACGTAGAGAGGTAAAGGAGACTGAACCCATCCACTTTTGCAGGGGAATCCTCTTTTGAAGATGCCCAGTACTGATTGGCAGAGACGGAGAAGGCTTTCAAGACCTTAAGAGTGGCTCCCGAGCAGAGGATGCTGGTGGGAGAAGCAGATCGTTGGTGGGAACTCAAGCAGACCACCCTGCCTATTCCAGTTACTTGGGAACAGTTCTTAGTAGCCTTCTATACAGAGTGCCTCCCAGAGCACATCCGACATCTTAAGGAGATGGAGTTTGTCCAGTTGGTCCAGGGGAACATGACGGTGTCAGAATATGCCCGTAAGTTCCTGGAGTTGGGCTGATATTCCCTTGAGACGTTGATGGATGAGGGCAGGAAGGCTAGGAGGTTCCAGTGGGGGCTCTACCTAGAGATCAAGCAGCACCTATTTGCAATGGAGCTCAAGACATACTCAGCCGTTCTGGCCAAGGCACAGTTAGTGGAGAAGAGCCTCCACACCCTCCCTCAATCAGTAGGGAACCACATACCCTCAACTTCCACTCCGCAGACCAGCACCTACTGCGCTTGTCCAACAGAACAAGAGGCCCAGACCGGTGATACAGGCTCCAGTGGCAGGACGTGGTAAGATCTGTCAGCATTGTGGCAGGGATCACGAGGACCGACCATGTTACCGCCTCAATAACACTTGTCGCATATGTGGTAGTGCCCAACACTATGTGAGAGAGTGCTCAAGGAACCAGAATCAAGAAAGACCTCCTATTCAAGGCAGGGCTTACAACCTCACCCAGCAGGATGCCGATGCCGACCCGGACGTAGTACAAGGTATGTACACTATCTATAACCATCTTGCTCATGTTTTATTTGACACTAGTGCATCGTATTCATTTGCTTCACCTATTTTTACATTCAAATTTAATGTATTACCTGATAAACTTGATTCAATATTATTTATATCTACTGTTGGGAGTACAACATTACTAGGAGAAGTTGTCTACAAGGCTTGTGTCGTGGAGATAGCAAATAGGAAACTAAGTGTAGACCTGATAGAATTAGACACGAGGGATTTCAATGTAATTTTAGGGATGAATTGGCTAGCGCCGTATCACGCCACCATAGATTGCTTTAGCAAGAAGGTTGTATTCACTCCTCCTAATGGGGAGCCATTTACAAATGAATAAAATCATTTAGTACTTATTTCTTGATGGCAAATTTCCTTAATTGTCGAGTGCCTTAACCTTGCTACTTTCTCTAACTAGGCAAATCCAAGAAAGAGAATTGTATTCAAGAGATTCCGGTAGTCCGAAACTTTCCAGATGTATTTTTGAATGAACTACTCGGGCTACCAGTAGACAGAGAACTCGAGTTCACCATAGATCTATAGCCTGACACCCAATCTATTTCAGTTGCTCCTTACCGCATGAGCCACGTTGAGATGGAGGAGCTGAGGAAACAGATCATTGAATTGCAAGACAGTAGTTTTATCAGACACAGTGTGTCCCATTGGGGTGCGGGAGTCACTTTTGCTAGAAAGAGTGATGGAACGTTGAGGCTATGTATTGATTACAGAGGATTGAACAGGGTCACCATCAAGAACAAGTATCCCTTTTCCAAAATTGATGACCTCTTTGATCAGTTGCAGGGTGCGCAAGTCTTCTCCAAAATAAACCTGTGATCAGGTTACCATCAGGTGAAAATATGAACAGAAGGTATCCCCAAGACGACCTTTCAAACCAGGTATGGACACTATGAGTTCCTAGTCATGCCATTTGGGCTAACCAACACCCCAGCCATCTTCATGGATCTAATGAACAATGTCTTCAGAGAATTCCTAGATCAATTTGTTATCGTGTTCATCGATGACATCGTGGTCTACTCAAAAAGCAGAGAAGAACATGTTCACCATCTAGCCAAGGTTTTGCAGGTTCTCAGAAAAAAGAAGTTGTATGCAAAGTTGAGTAAGTGTGGATTCTGGCTTGAGCAAACCGCCTTCTTAGGACACATCATATCAAAGGATGAAGTGTCAGTGAATCTTGAAAAGGTTGAAGCGGTGCTCGGCTTGGAGAAATTGATATCAGTTAAAGAAATCCGTAACTTTCTGGGAATGGCGGGCTATTACCGCAAGTTTGTTGAAGGATTTTCTAGCCTAGCAGCTCCCCCTAACCCGACTCACAAAGAAGAATGCCAAGTTTGAGTGGAACGAGGACTGTGAAAGAAGTTTTTCAGAACTAAAGAAGCAGCTGACTACTGTACCTATGCTGGCCTTACCGAGTGGATCAGGGGGATGTACAGTTTACAGTGATGCCTCCTATCTAGGCTTGGGTTGTGTCCTAATGCAGCATTAAAAGGTCATAGCTTATGGGTCTAGACAGTTAAAGAGTCATGAAAAAAATTATCTCACCCATGACTTAGAGCTTACCGCAATCATACACTCCTTGAAGACCTGGCGCCATTATTTATACGTAGAGACCTTTCAGATCTATACTGATCACAAGAGTTTGAAACAAATATTCACTCAGAAGGATCTCAACATGCATCAGAGAAGGTGGATAGAACTTCTTTAAGACTATGATTGTGATATCTTGTACCACCCGAGTAAGGGCAACGTGGTAGCCGATGCACTCAGTAGGAAAAGTACAGGTATCTTAGCCCATTTGATGGTCTCAGAATGCAGGCCAATTGGGGCTACACAACAGGTTCGACTTCAGGACTTGAGGAGAGCCACATGTTTGAGCCATTTGACCGTCTAGCCTGAGCTAACCCAAAGAATAAGAGAAACTCAGTCAGCTGATCTCACCTTAGTAGCCCTCAAGAACAATGCAGAACAGGGAGTTAGTTCAGAATTTCGAGTATCTGTCGATGGGTTACTCCGATTTCAGGACAGGGTGTGCGTTCCCAATGACAGTGAGTTAAAGAGAGACATTATAACTGAGACCCATAGCTCAAAGTTTGTCATGCATCCCAGAAGCACCAAAATGTACCAAAGCATGCGACCCCGATTTTGGTGGAATGGGATGAAAAGGGACATAACTAACTTTGTGTCTAAGTGCTTGATATGTCAACAGGTCAAGGCAGAGCATCAGCGCCCAGGCGGGCTATTTCAGCCTTTACCGATTCCAGAATGGAAGTGGCAACATATCGCCATGGAATTCGTGACAGGGTTACCTAAGGCACGCGCAGGACATGACACCATCTGGGTAATTGTTGACCGGCTCACCAAGTCTTCCCACTTCTTAGCCATCAGAATGACCGATCCCTTGGACAAGTTGGCACGAATATATATCCGAAAAATAATCAGATTAAATGGAGTTCCAGTGACAGTAGTGTCCGACAGGGACCCTAGGTTCACTTCTCAATTTTGGAGCAGCTTTCTGTTAGCCATGGGAACGAAGTTGTCCCTCAGTACTGTCTTCTACCCTCAGACTGATGGAAAATCAGAAAGGACAATCTGTACACTTGAATATATACTTCGAGCTTGTGTCCTTGACTCTGGGGGCCATTGGAATGACCATCTGCCCCTGATAGAATTTGCCTACAACAATAGCTACCAAACGAGCATTGACATGGCTTCATATGAGGCGTTATATGGGCGTCCATGCAGATCACCAATTTATTGGAAAGAAGTGGGCGATAAAAAATTGTTCAGCCCGAAGCTAGTAGAGGAGACCACATCCAAGATAATTAAGATCAGAAGGAATATTCAAACGGCTCAGAGTAGGCAGAAGAGTTACGCGGACACTCGGAGGAGAGATTTAGCGTTTAAGAAAGGCGACCGGGTGTTCTTTAAGGTTATCCCTTTCAAGGGAATTAGTAGGTTCGGCAGGAGGGGAAAACTAAACCCCCGATTTATTAGACCATTTGAAGTTTTAGACACGATCGGTACTGCCGTCTACAAACTAGCACTGCCTCCAGAGCTCTCTAAGGTCCACAATGTGTTCCATGTATCCATGCTACGTAAGTACAACCCGGACCCCTCTCATGTCTTGGCTCATGAACCGCTTCTACTCCAGGAGGACTTATCTTATGAGAAGTACCAGTTGGTATTAAGAACCGAAAGAGTAGATTACTCTGCAACCGGGAAATATCCTTTGTAAAGGTCATGTGGCAGAACCACACGTCAAGGGAGGCTATATGGGAGCTAGAATCAGACTTTAGAGCCCAATACCCCAGTTGATCAATCAAGAATAAGAGGCAAATTTGAGGGACTAAATTTCTTTAAGGGGCGGAGAGTTGTAACACCCAAGAATTTTTATTTTTATTATTATTATTATCATTTTATTGTATTATTTTTAATTAATTCTAAATAAATATAATTAAGTATTAATAGAATTTAATTTATTTCAATAGAAATAATAATAATAAAAACAATAAAAAGGGAAAAAAAATTCTTAGGGATTTAATTGAAAATAATTTTGGAAAAAAGGGGTGAAAATTTAAAAATCGAGGGTCAAAATATAATTTAAAAAAATTACACCACGTCAGCTGCCTAGTCAGCAGCCCCGGCCAACCAGAACGCACCGCATGGCAGAGACGCTGACATGGGAGGCCACGTGGAAGGGAGCCACGTGGGCGATCCGCGTGCGTGCAATTAAATGGCTGAGATCTATTTCCGCGCGCACAGACGGCCCAGATTGAATCGTGCACGGACGGCCCAGATTGCGTCGCGATGAACGGTCCAAATTCATTTCATTTTTAATCGCGATCGGACGGTCTAGATTAAATCGCGATGGACGGCTCAGATTAAAAGTGAAAGGTTATAAATAATCTCATCCACACCCAAACCCTAACCCTAGCCGCCAGAGCCCTTGCCGGAGAAGACAGCCCAGCCGCCACCCGCTGCCACACTGGAGCACTTTTCAATCGCCAAACGAGGTAAAAAAATTCTCCTCTTGGCTTAGAATTCGATTCTAAACTCACCTGTGGCCAAATCGGAGCCAAAACACCGGCCAATTGGCCGCAAAATGCTGCCGAAGCCCAGCGACGCCACAACAGGTTGTCTCAATTTTTGCCTCCGATGAGACCCTTCCTGATTCTCGTTCGATGTAATGTTTTCACCATTGTGACCATTGTTCCCTCCTCTACAGGTTGATCGGAGCAAAACACCAAATCGCGACTCGAGCCGGAGGAGCCGCCGCACCGGAGAGCTCCGCCGACGGTAAGTTTCAGTTTTCGATATTTTTTCGGCCCACTGAGGGCCCTAGGGGTGTTTTCTCACAGGAATCAACTCAAGTTTGGCTGAATTCAGCCAAAAATGGCCGGAAACAGCCAACCCGAGGCGGATCGCCGCCATGCCAGAATTTCAAAATTGGTCGAATAGGCCTTGGGTCTAATTTTTGAGTTATTTGAGACATGTGTAGGTACCATAAGCGCGTTTCAATTCCCGAAAAATAATTCAGGGAATCTAGGAACTGTACATAGGCGCAGTGAAAATCTGATTTTCGACGTCGAATTAAGTAAAAACCCCTCATCCTATTTCCTATCACAGGATTAAAGTTTAATAAATGATAAAACTGTATTTGTATAAATTAAATAGATATGTATAATTTATTACGATTGCTAATGGAGCCCGAACCGGACATATTTCTCTATCAGCTCCTGTTTGATTTATTTTACAGTATAAATGCAGTATGGTATCTGATTTAATTATTATATAGTTTTTAAATGCATGAATCATTGCTTACTTCATTCCGGCCAGACTTTGTGAATATAATGATATGCTTGCCTTGTTGGATACTCGTTGATTGCCTTAGTATTCATGTTTATGTGGGAAACAGAAAACTAAGAAAAAAATAAGAAAGAGGTGTGAATTAATGAATAGATAAGTTGACAGCTTCACTAGATATCCTGGGAGATAGTGGATGGATCGGGTCCATAGGGAACCCTACCGGGAACGTTGTCTCATACCGGACGGGGTATGGAGACTTTAAATCTTTTGGCGCTCATACCGGACGGGGTATGAGGAAGGCCCGCTTCACCCTCATACCGGTCGGGGTATTGAGGTTTATTGTTCGGCGCTTATACCAGACGGGGTATAGGGACGGCCCTGAAAATTAAGTTTGTTAAGAGAAGGGTTTATGTGTAGCGGTGACCCCTA
>NW_019013687.1:7629-19512 GCF_000150535.2 Carica papaya | reverse complement strand
CGTCTAAAGATGGTTGAGGTTACGTCAAAGATGGAAGGTCGTCCTAGTGGATTTATAGCTCCCCGACATACCAGACCATTTGTACTTGTGGGTGAGAACCAGGACTTAAAGGAGGTTGGGTTTAGCCACCATAGCAAAATCCAATTTCATAAAAAAAACTTGATTTTGCTTATGGATAGATTAAAGACCACTCCCCCTAGTGTCACAAAGCATGCATATATCATCCCAACTGACAAGGTTGATCTTCTTGTCGCTATAAACCTATCCCCAAACAAACTTCCTCACCACCACTTCAATATGATCACATAAGGTTTTTGGTAAGGCTGTTGTCTGCATAACATAGGCAAAGATAATCTTAAGGACGAATTTAGCTAAAGTTAAACGCCCTGTAAAAGGAAAAAGGTTAGTATTCCAATCAAACAACTTCTGGTTAATTTTCTCAAAGATGTAGTAGTAAGTATCTTTGTTGACCCTATCATATAACAATTGAATCCCCAAGAAATCCAAAATTCTTGCTAATACGACTAGCCTCACATATGTTAATGTTGCGAGAAAAGAAGATAAATATCTTATTCGCACTCACTTTGCGACATGAACTAGCACAGAAATCATCCAAAGCCCTTTAATAACCCAAACCTGGTCATCAGTGATTTTCCTAAAGATCACAAGGTCATCCACAAAAAAGAGGTATGAAAGGGCAGGGCCATTTTTGTTAAGGCGGATAGGCTTCCACGTAGCATTTCTAACCAAGTTATTAATGCAATGGGATAGTCTTTCCATGCGTAACACAAATATGTAAGATGAAAGTGGGTCCCCTTGGCGAATGCCTCTAGCAGGTCGGAATTCATGGGTGAGACAACCATTCCACAGCAATTACATGGAGCAAAAGGAGATATAATGCATGATTACTCTGATAAGGTTAGGAGGAAGAGCAATATCAATCAAGGTGTCCTCAACATACTCCCACATATGCGATCATAAGCTTTTTCTAAGTCTATCTTAATGACCATCCACATGTCTTTTTTCTGCAAAATCTGTATTGAGTAGACAACCTCTTGGGCAATAATAATATTATCGATGATATCTGCCCAATAACGAAGCTAGTTTGGGTAGGGCCAATCAAGAAAACCATAAGACTCTTGAGTCTATTCGCGATGAGTTTAGTAACAATTTTATATAGAACAATAAATAAACTAATTAGGCGAAATTCTTTAATAATTTCCAGTCGTGCAACTTTAGGAATGAGAGTGATAAGGTTCTTATTGATCCCAGCAAGTAGTTATTCATCTTGAAAAATACCCTTGACCATCGCACAGACCGAATCACCAATAATCTCCCATTAGTTTTGAAAGAAGGCTATATGGAGACCATCAACACCAGAAGCCTTCAGCGGTTGCATGCTAAATAAAGTGTCATGAATCTCTTGGTCCGTCATTCCAGAGTCTAACTGAGCAATCATAGTAGTCGTTAACTTAGGAAACAAGCCCCTAACATTATACTGAGGTATAGATCCCTCGTCTACTGTATACAAGTGCTCAAAAAATGTGGCAGCCATCCTCCGAAGTTGTTCTTCATCGGTTCTCCAATTCTCATTCTCATCCTTTAGCATACTAATTCTATTCTTCTTCCTTTTAGAGATGGTTTAAGCATGAAAGTATTTGGTGTTCTTGTCACCCCCAAAGAAATCCAATTACAACGAGATTTCTGCTTTTAGAGCATTTCTTCTTGCAGTAACACCTCATCTAATTCTTTAGCCAATGATCTTTCCAACTCTTGAAGCCTACCAGAATGGTGTCCTTCCAGAGCTCGTTGGATCCCATTAAGTCTCGCTAAAAGAATGTGTTTTTTCTTGATGATATAGCCAAACACATTCTTGTTTCAATCCTGTACAGACTCGTTGAAACTGCTAATGCTATCCTAAATGGGGAGATGGTTGTGCTAATTTATCCTAACTAAATTAGGAAAATCAAGGTGGGATAATCACCCAGCTAAAAACTGAAAAGGCTTAGAGTCCTTGTTGGGGGGACAGGTGTAAGGGATGATTAAAAGATGCCTATAATCCGATTACACTTTAGGAAGATGGTGAACGGTAGCCTCCGGGAACTGGTTACACCATCTCTGGTTGCAAATGGCTCTATCAAGGCATTGAAATAAGGTCTCTTGTAGTTCAGGCCAACATAATCAAGTTGCTGCAAGGAGTTGATATCAATGAAGTGATAAAAGAGGGCGCAACCTTTAGACCCTTTAGTCACCCCTCCTTTTCGATCAACTGCCTCCAAAATGGCATTGAAATCCCCAGTTAGGACCCATGGGCGATCGTTGTGCTGCCCAATTACAGTGAGCTCCTCCCAAAGGTTTTTGTGCTTTTGGGAATTCGGACTCCCATAGATAATGGAGATAGAAAAGTTCTCCCGTCCATCATTCTTGCTAACCCTAGAATGGATAAACTGAGGTGATTATATTCATAAAGAACAAAAAATTTTTGGTACGAAATTCTTTAAAAAAAACAAATTGGTACTAGAAATTTTTATTTTAACTAAATACTCGTTACCCCTAAATCCTTTTATTTTGAATTAAAAACTCATTAATTTTTTAATATTTTTAAATGTTCATGCAAATATTCTGAAATCTTTTGAAGATAGGAATTTACATCTAATCACAAAAAGCATTGTGTGAGAATCTCAAAGTTATAAAGTACAAGAGCAATAAGTTGTTATTATTTGAGCCACTCTTTAATGGTACCTAATTGATTAGATCCTTCATAATTAATTATTAACAATAAAACTTAATTGGGTTTTTGGAATGATATATATATCTATATGTATAGATATGAATGATGGCCTATAAACACATACATATACATATACATATGTATAGATTTGCGTTTCTTCAAGTGCATTGTGATGGGTTTAATTATAAAGTATGGTCTTTTCATTGCATTGACCCATTTCATAAATTATTATAAAATTGAAAGAGTCAAGTAAAAGAACCAAAAGACTTAAATGCCAACAAGGATCTGACGTGGTTACACGTGTCTTTGCATTGCTTTAAATCCATTTTGGTCATCCAAAACTTCACGTCAATTTCAATTTAATATTATTTTAAAATTAATATATATTTTTTTATTACAAAAGAGTTTAATAAATTAAACTACATAAAAATTCTTCGAGAGATCATTAAACACTCAATTAGTCTGCGTATTTAAAATTTTAAATTTATTTTAAAAAAATAATTAAATATTTATTAAAAAAACAAAAATATCTATTCCCATGTGAACGAAAAATTTATTTTTATTTTTCACCTTTTCATTAATTTTCTTTTTACGCGGCCAAGTTGCTGCATCAAATTATTTTTAAAAAAAATAAAAAAGAAAAGAGAACAGTTGATTGATTAGCTGATTCCCGCCGCGCCATGAATGACTGCCAACCATTTTTCAATTTGTGATCTTGACACAGAAAAATTCTCTTCCCCCGCCCAAGTTACTCGATTGCAATTTGCTTATTTTCCAGGTACTCGTCAGCTAAAATCATAACACCATCATGATTTGCAGTACACCTCTTCTTTCTCTTTTCCACGACCTTTTCATGATCGTTATAAATACCCTCCACCGGTTATCATTGTTTGCATCTGCTCGTTTTCTCCGCTCTTGTTTCAGACTAAACTCTATTGGGTTGCAGTCGGTTTCCCTATTCTTTTCTTTTTGCTTTGTGTTTTTCTTTCTCAAAGCAAATTGATACTATTGGTGTTGGATTGGAGGAGAGAAGATGACAGTTGGTGCAGGAATCAGTGCGAGTGATGGGGGATTGATGGTGTTGGGGAAGAGAGTATTGCATGATCTGAAGGAGAACATAGTGGTGACGCCTGCATCAGGAGCCGCTCTCATCAATGGAGCATTTATTGGTGTTACCTCGGATCAGATTGGGAGTCGCAGGGTCTTCCCGATTGGGAAGCTTGAGTATGTTCCACTTAGCTTTCTCAGTTTTTCAAATGTTTGGTCATTGTATTTTTCTTCTTTTAATTGCTGTTTGGTTTCCGAGAAAACAGGGAGAGAAAAAGGAAAAGAAAGTCATATGTGATGTGGGTTTTGATTAAATAAACATTGCTGATGAAATTTTCTTGAGTATGGACCGTTTAGCTTTCTGGGTATTCCAAACGTTCGGTCGTTTTTCTTTTGTTTTTCTGTTTGATTCCCGATAAAACTGAGGGAGAAAGAGGAAAAGAAAATCATATGTGAGGCGGGTTTTGGTTAAATAAGCATCACCATAAAATGTTGCTAATGAAATTTGCAGGGGATTACGGTTCATGTGTGTTTTCCGGTTCAAGTTGTGGTGGATGACACAGAGAATGGGTAATTGTGGGCGAGATATACCATTTGAGACCCAGTTTTTGCTGGTTGAAGTGAACGATGGTTCTCATTTTGACAATGGAGATGAAGACCAATCTGCTTTATATGCTGTGTTTCTACCAATTCTTGAGGGAGATTTCAGAGCTGTTCTTCAGGGGAATGAAGATAATGAATTGGAGATTTGTTTGGAAAGTGGTATGTGAAGTAAAAATAAGGAATAACAACTTAAATCTGTCTTTTTGATGAATTTTAACAGATTAGATTATGATTGAAAATAATTAAAAATTAATGGATGATTTGCAGGAGATCCTGCTGTTCATGAATTTGAGGGGAGTCATCTGGTTTTTGTGGCGGCTGGATCTGACCCTTTTGACATCATCACTAGTGCTGTGAAGTAAATTTCATAATTCATATGATATCCTTCAATTTCTGTTGTTTCTTAGTCAGGGTTTTCTCCACTGATGTTCATCTCTGATTGTGAACAGAACTGTCGAGAAACATTTGCAGACCTTTGCTCATCGTGAGAGAAAGAAGGTAATTCTTCTTTTCTCTATTACCTTTTTTTCTTAACTTTGTTGTTAAAAAAAATTATTTATACTGATTAATGATTCACTGACTCGTGATATTTACTTGCTTCATGGTTCAGATGCCGGACATGTTGAACTGGTTTGGCTGGTGTACCTGGGATGCCTACTACACTGATGTCACTGCAGAGGGTGTGAAGCAAGGATTAGAAAGGTAATGCTTTTCACGGTTGTGAAATATTAAGTTCCGTTATCAATCATTCCAAGGAGGCATTTGGTTTGGATAAGTGTTATATGATCGTAAAGGCTTATTTTTTGGGAAGTAAGTAAAAAATGCATTCTTGTTTTGCCTATAAAGAATATTCAAGTAATGAGTGTTTGATAAACAAATATCTATAAATTAAAAGTTTTAACCAAGTAAATAGTAAGTACACTCAAATAAGAATTTGATAATTTATAATCAGATTATTTTGCTGGAAATCATAAAAAAGAAAGTTGGATTTTTTACATAGCTTATAAGCTAGGAAAAACATATGTTGGTGTTAATAACTTTTATTTTAATTTATGAGACAGTAGCTTATAACCCAAAACACAGAACAAACTTACTTTTGTGCATATTTGGGTCAAACCGCAAGTATTGTTTTCCTATGATGCAGTAGAGTCTTCTTTGCTGTACCATCATGAATTATGTGCTAACTGCGATTCTTGCACAGCTTGGAGGAAGGTGGAATTCCCCCAAAATTTGTTATAATCGATGATGGATGGCAATCTGTTGGCACGGACTACAGCAGCATTGAATTCAAAGCTGATAACTCAGCCAAGTATAGCACTTGAACTAGAAGTTTGCTTTTTATTTTTTTCTGCATTTTGATATTCCATTTAGTAACAATTTTTGCCACTCTTGGTTGTCTTCACCAGCTTTGCAAACAGATTAGCTCATATAAAAGAGAACTACAAGTTCCAGAAAGATGGCAAAGAGGGTCAGAGAGTAGAGGATCCAGCTCTAGGGCTTCGCCACATTGTCAGCTATATAAAAGACCAACATGGTTTGAAGTATGTTTATGTGTGGCATGCAATAACCGGATACTGGGGAGGTGTTAACCCTGGTATTGCAGAAATGGAGCATTATGAATCGAAGGTGGCCTATCCTGTTTCATCACCTGGTGTTCAGTCCAACGAGGCTTGTGATTGTCTGAACAACATAACTCAGAATGGACTTGGCCTTGTGAATCCTGAGAAAGTTTTCAACTTCTATGATGAACTCCACTCTTATCTTGCCTCATCTGGCGTTGACGGTGTCAAAGTTGATGTTCAGAACATCCTGGAAACTCTAGGGGCAGGTCATGGTGGAAGGGTAAAACTCGCAAGAAAATACCATCAAGCATTAGAAGCATCTATCTCAAGAAACTTTCCCAATAATGGAATCATCTCTTGCATGAGTCATAACACAGATGGTTTGTATAGGTAAGGTTTATATCCAACTTATTACTGATAGAGCTTTAAGAAGATGTCAGCTGTTCTAATATCTTATTTGGTGAATGCAGTGCAAAACGAACAGCTGTTATACGAGCATCCGATGATTTCTGGCCTAGAGATCCTGCATCACATACAATTCATATTGCATCAGTTGCTTATAATACAATTTTTCTTGGGGAATTTATGCAGCCAGACTGGGATATGTTCCATGTAAGCAAACTTTTTTTTGAAAAAATTCTTCTAAGAATCCCATATAATTATGGGGTTATTCGATGGATGTAACTTCAAATTGCTTTCTTACGGCAGAGTTTACACCCAATGGCTGAATATCATGGAGCAGCTCGCGCTGTAGGTGGATGTGCTATTTATGTGAGGTAGATATTTTATCATGACTTCATACCAGTTTTACCTAGTGCCAGCTATGAAATCATAAGATGTCTCGATGTCTAATATCTTTTACAGTGACAAGCCTGGACACCATGACTTTAATCTTCTGAGAAAGCTTGTGCTTCTGATGGTTCTATATTGAGGGCAAAACTTCCAGGAAGGCCGACAAGGGATTGCTTGTTTAATGATCCTGCCAGAGATGGGAAAAGGTAAAAAAAGAAAGAAAAACTGATCAATACTGTTTCGTGGAATACTCGTTGTCTCTATATGTTCATTTTGCTCTCTCGATGGTTTCAGCCTTTTAAAGATATGGAATATGAACAACTTCACGGGCGTAATTGCTGTATTCAATTGTCAAGGAGCTGGATGGTGTCCGGTTGGGAAGAAAAACCTTATTCATGATCAACAACCAGGCACAATCACTGGTCTTGTTAGAGCCAAGGATGTAGATTATCTGCACAAAGTTGCTAATGAAGGTTGGACAGGAGATGCTATCTTATATTCTCACCTTGGTGGTAAGTTAAGGATGCTTTTATTTCTTAAAATTACAATTGAACTTGATATTAGTAACAGTAAAATCTAATACAAATAACAAGTTAAGCTTTTTCCTACTTCCAAAAAATAGCCATTAAAGCTCTACTACCAAGAAAATTAGTCATTTGAATTAATTGTTAAAGTAGTATCCGAGTTTGAGATATGCATCCAAACTTTGAGCCCCATATTCCTTCGGTATTTATAGCTATAGTTGGATTTATCAATCTATATTTGTGTTCAATTTTGATCACTCTTTCTTGTTGGTAAAATGGTGTAGGAGTTTGAGATCTAGGTTCAAACTTGGAGCTTCATTTTCCTTGCATATTTATATCTTGATACATCTATCTGTATTAATATTTGCAACTTCGGATTGCTCTTTTCTATTAGTTTAAACTTTTATAAAAATTAGTCGATGAACTTAATGATTTTACATCAAGGATTTCCTAACTAACACTTTCTGGTACGAACTTTTCCAGGCGAGGTAGTTTATTTGCCAAACGATGCATCTTTGCCGATTACACTGAAGTCTCGAGAATATGAAGTTTTGACCGTGGTTCCAGTGAAGGAATTTTCTAGTGGAGTTAAACTGGGTGCCATTGGTCTACTCAAGATGTTCAATTCAGGAGGAGCCATTAGTGAGTTGGAGTATGAATGCAGTGCAAGCGTGAGAATGAAGGTTCGAGGATGTGGGTTGTTCGGGTTCTACTCTTCAGCTCAACCGAAGAGCATAACAGTGGATGGAGAGGAGATGGAGTTTAGATATGAAGAAGAAAGTGGCTTGACCTCACTTAATCTCAGAGTTCCCAAGGAAGAGCTGTACCTTTGGAGCATGCATATTGAGTTATGAACTCAAATTCTTTGCATTTAAATCCCCATTGGATCCAACACTAAATTTGCTCCTCATGTCTTTATCTATATAACAAGATGATAGATTATACATATATATATATATATATTTTAATATCAGAGATTCAATTTTAACTCTTATTATACTGCATATTACCTTATACTTCAAAAAAAACATTCTACTAAAAATAAGCTATCATACTTTTTAAAGTATAAGGTAATATGCAGTATACTTGAGTTAGATAAAAGTTAAAATTGATTCTCTAATATTAAAATATGTATATATATATATATATATATAATTGTTGGGTCAAAATAGGTTAATTTAATAAATGTAATAGAATTAAATAATTCCATTGTACACAACTAATCTCTCTTCTCCACTCTTACCTCACTTTTTTGTTAGATTTTCTCAAGAAAGATTTAGAACTATTATAGCTTTTTAGTTTAGATATTCTTTTACATAATTATTGTTTTTTACTTTCCTATCGTTGATTTCAAAATTTATATGTTATTTATTAGTAATTTTAATCTTTATGTCAATTTAATCCGATATAATTTTTATTAGGTCATCGTAAAAATTTCATCATATTAGTTTAAAATTGACATTAAATTTATATTTCAAATTATAAATATGTTAACTTTGATTATTTTTTAAAATAAATAGTTCTTTTATTTTCTTCATAATTTCTCCTTCTTAAACCTTAAATGCGACAATAAGTATATATGATTGGTTCTGAAAAATCAAACTTCAAAAATAACTTCTACTAAAATGAGAAAGCTCAAACTTGTATAAATTTCATACTACATATCAAATCTTACTAGTATATAGAATTGTTTCGTATTAACTTTTTTTAGTCAATGATGATCGGCCTAAGTTTAAAAACAATTAACGTTAGAATTTGAATTGACATAAGTTTAGAGAAGTTACGCCTTAAAAGAGCTAACTATTAAGTTTAGGGAATTCAAACCCGTATAAAACTTCATATTTAATTCACATACTTTTGGTGTATTATAAGTCTCATACTTCATATCCCCAATGACTACATCTTTTTAACTACTCCCATGTGAATACTCTAATTATGCATCCCATGATTACAACTTGAAGAAACATTGGAATTCTAATATTATTAATTTAGATTTATGATAATCACATCTGAAAACTATATATTAAGATTTAAGAGCTTAAATTTATATAAACTTCGTATCGAGGTTGTGTACCTCGAATTTGATATCAAAGTCCCACAATTTTAACATAAATTCAAACTTTACACCTTATAATTAGTATATAACACTCCATCGTACTCTCCAAGTATAATATAATTATAACTCAAAAGGGATGATGGGTAACCCTAATATTATTAATACGAGTCATTAAGATATGCATCTCAAAGACTAACTTTTTAAATTGGAGAACTTGAACTCGTAACCTGTACCAAAATTACACTAGTTCGACATAGAATCTACTTTTCTTTCCTTACAATTAGCACAAAATAATATTATTTATCTCTTTTAGTTATCCTCTAACCCTAATCTTTCCTCTCAAATTGGTCTTTTATGTTTTTATTTCTATATTTTCCTCTTGAGTGCTTCTTTGTGAGTTGAATTTTGTCTCCTGTTACGATTTTCCTTCTACTTTCTTGATTTGGGTTTGGGTTGGATTTTGTGAGAACAGAAAAAATAACATACTAGAATTTGAGTTTTTTTTTTCTGGTTTTATTATTAATTGTGTTAGACAAGACAGCAATCAGCTAATTTAGCACATATATATATATATATATGTGTGTGTGTAAATGAGGAACTTCATAAATTACTCTTCTCGTTTACACATCCATTTTAACGAATAGCAGTATATGTTATGTTAAAAAAAAAAAAGAATATCTTATATATACATATATAAAACTTTACGTGAAATTCAAAGTATAAGCTTTAATTTAAATAATTTCTTTATTTTGAAAAAAAAAATTATTTTTTTACTTAAAAATAATTATCAATTCTCAAATAAATTTTATGCCGAAAATTTTAAAATTATCTGTTATTTCCAGGGATAATAACTGGTAGAGACAGAAAAGATGATGTAATCACGTGTCACCACAGGGATTGTTACAGCTGCCATGACAGGAGACTGCCGCGAGAGCTCCAATACACCCCATCTCAACAACACGTCTCGTATTTATATACATATACATATATCTCCACCTGTTAACTACACACACGTCCTTCTCCATGTCATACGATCCACCTCCTTCGCCACGAAAGATCAAGGCGATCGATCCATCCTAATGGCCGACGAAGATCGACAGATTATCATCTCCTACGGTGGACCCAGCCACCATATCAGCCGGACGACTTTAGTCGGTGCCACGGTGGCCGGCGTTTCCGTAGCCGGCCCGCTTGTGGTGATCGTGGGGTTCAGTTTATTGGCGACGGGAATCTTGTTCTTGATAACTTTACCTTTGCTGGTGATATTCGGTCCGTTGTTGTTCGGAGCTGCCTTGGTTATCGCCGGAGCCTTGGCTGGGTTTGGGGCTGCTGCGACCATGGCGGTTGTAGGGCTGTCCCTGCTTTCATGGAGCTTCAGAGAAGTTGGACGACGTCGTTTTGGTTATGGTGGGTGTCCGGCAGCGGCAGTGGTTGGTGTTGAGGAGAGCGGGGACTTGCGGCAGCAGAAGGTGGCGATGGACTCGGCTGGTAACGAGGATGAGATAAATAGAGGGTGATTATTAGGATTATTACATATATAATATATATATATATATATATATATATATATATATATACAGACACACTTCTTGAGCACTTTAGATCTCTAAGTGTTGTTTTCCTTTTTTTTTTTTTTTTGGGGTGGGGGAAGTGGTTGGTTCTTTGTTTATCTGTTGTTGTTTATTTAGCTAATGATTTATTTTTTTTATTGTATATAGCTATGTTTGCAAATCAACAATGAATAAGAAACTTATCTGGAGCCATGCGGCGAGAGTTCTATATACGCGGTGTAGGCATATATATGTATGTATTGTGTTATGTACGTATATATGTATATATTGGTTTAACCCAAAATTATTGAATAACATTTTTATCAATATTCACCTGAGGTTGAATGACTTGATAAAGAGAGATCTATTCACATTTTATATAAAATGTCTCTTCGTAACTTAATGGGAAGATTAAAATTCCTTCACCCAGGCAATTACGTCTCTAAACACTTTCAGATCCTTTAACACTAAACTAATCTGCAGAACTGATGATCATTCGGCATGTCGGATAATGCAATTAATTTAAGATCAATATATATTGTCTTTTTTGGTTGCGAGTAAAACCCAAAATTGTCTAACCAAGCTTCTGTATTGTATATAATATAAGCTGAAAATAATTTATCCAGATAGGTTTTCCAACTTAACCTAATCTCTCTTTGTGTTCTGAAAACTTGTAAGTCAGCAGAAAAATGTTACAACATAAATCAACGTTATGAAGTTGTCAGTATACAACCTGCTCAAGTAGATCGAAACATACCACACCTGTAATCAGATGCCCTCCGATTTGACTGCGCCCTAATCAAGGCTTAGACACCATCAATTCAATGCCAGGTTTCAACTTCTGTTGTTCAAATGGTGGCATCTTTTGCTCTCCGTTGACTTCAGATGTCTCCTGATCCTGTCCGGATGGAACACATGGCCTCCAGACTGTTTCCGCGCCAACATCCATAAGCGCAATTCCTTTTGCTGTCAGATCAGTTCTGATCTGATCACTCATCTTGAAATCTTTGTTTTTCCT
>NW_019013685.1:4573-17605 GCF_000150535.2 Carica papaya | reverse complement strand
TACAGCAGCTACTAAAACAATTATTGGAGGTCAGGCTTGGTATCCAGACAGTGGTGCTAGCAATCATGTGGCCGACAATGCAAATAATCTTCATTCAAAACATGACTATGATGGAAAAGAAGGTTCGGTCATAGGAAATGGTGAGAAACTTCTTATAAAACACATTGGTAAAGCTTAATTGCATACTTTAAATAACAGAAAATTGTTATTAGAAAATGTGTTTTATGTTCCAGAAATTGAAAAAAATCTGATAAGTATTTCCCAGCTGATTAAAACCAATAATATTAATGTTTTATTTTATTCTTTTAGCTATACTATGAATGACAAAACTATGGGAAAAGTGTTGCTGCTGGGGAGGCTCAAGGATGTTCTCTATCACTTTGAATCTTTGAGTCAACCATCACTTCAAAATCATTTTCCAGCTCGGGCCCTTTTATCAAAGAAAACCAAAGAGTTAGTAGCATTTAAACTCAAGTTAGAAAATTTTCAAATATGGCACAGACGTTTAGGACACCTCTATTCAAGAATTTTGTCCAAAATCTTAAACAGTTGTAATGAAAAATTTATATTGAATGAAAAATCTTTTTATGATTCCTGTCAACTTGGGAAATCTCACTTGTTGCCTTATTCCTTGTCTCAATCACATGCAAGAGTTCCACTTGAACTCATCCACACAAATGTTTGGGGATCAGCACCATTAAATTCACTGTCAGGGTAGAAATATTATGTCATTTTCATAGATGATTTTAGTCGTTATATATGGCTTTATCCCTTGTAAAGTAAATAAGATGTTAAACAAATTTTGGTTCAGTTTAAGACACAACTGAAAATCAATTTGAAAGAAAAATCAGGAGTATCCAATTTGATATGGGTGGAGAGTACATAAGTCTCATCAAAATATTGCAAAATAGTGAAATTCAAATAAAATATTCTTACCTTTTTACCTCTACTCAAAAACAGTAGGGCAGAAAGAAAACACAAACATATCAATGAGACTGGATTAACTCTCCTTGCTAAATCAAAAATGACATTACAATACTGGGTTGAAGCCTTTAAGACAGCAACTTTCCTAATCAACAAATTACTTACACCTGTTTTGCAAAACCTCTCACCCATGCAAAAATTATATAACAAATTACCTAGTTATCACTAACTCAAGATCTTTGGTTGCGCTTGTTTTTCGTGTCTTAAACCCTATCAAAACCATAAATTTCAGTTTCATTCCGCTAAGTGTGTGTTCGTGGGATGCAGCCTTCAACATAAAGGTATAAGTGTTTGAGTTCTACGGGTAAAATGTATATTTCCAGGCACATTATATTTAATGAAATAGAGTTTCCTTTCCACTCTGGATTTTTAAACACAAAATCATCAGAAAATCAAACTATAGTGTCTTTACCTATTTGGTTTAATACCTCTCAAATAGGTCTTCACACACGTGTACTCTCTCCTTCAAATTCAAGTAATTGAGACCTAATTATAAAATCTACAACAGCAACAACACCTCAAGTTGAGTCACAACAATCGTTACCTCAAAATCATCCAAAGCAATCAAGTGCTAGTAGTTCTCTATAGTCAAATGAATCAGATTTTGGTACTGGTCCACCTGCCATACAAAAATAAAATATTAGACAAGAAGAAGAAGAAGTATTAAACACTTATAATCAAGAAGAACCTACCATACACCAGATGTTGATAAAAGCCAAAGTAGGGATTCATAAGCCCAAGAAGTACCCACCAGAATACCAACTCTTCAATGTCAAGAAAATAGAAACTGAACTTTTTGATGTTAGTTGCAGCACCAACCAGTCATGCACCCTGGAAAGCAACAATGTAAGACGAAATGGATGCACTAGTAAGAAACAAAACCTGAACCCATATTCCTCACAGACCTGAAAATGAACATAGTGGGCAATAAGTGGGTTTTCAACGTCAAGACAAATGCTGATGGGAGCTTTCAGAGATGTAATGCAAGGCTTGTAGCTAAAGGTTGTCATCAAAAACCTGGCATTGATTTTAATCAAACGTTTAGCCCAGTCATCAAGGCATGAACTGTAATAGTAATACTTACGGTAGCCATTTCAAAAGGATGAAATATTAGACAGCTAGATATGAACAATGCGTTTTTAAATGGAGAATTGAAGGAAACGGTTTATATGAGTCAACCACAGGGGTTTGAAGATAAAAAAACCAACTTTTGTATGCAAGTTAAACAAAGCCCTTTATGGACTCAAACAAGCACCCAGAGATTAGTTCGAGAAATTGAGACTGACACTACTACAATAGGGTTTGAAAGACTCAGAATCAAACACTTCCTTGTTCTTTATGGTCAATGAATATCTTGTTATCCTAGTACTAATATATCTTGATGATATTATAGTGACATGAAGCAACACAAAGAGCTTACATTATTGATCAGCTTCACAACTTTTGCCTTGAAAGATCTTGGAGAGCTACACCTATTTCTGGGAATTGAAGGGACACGAGATGAAAAAGGCCTGTACCGGACACAAACTAAATATTTAAAGAGCTATTAAAGCAATAATGATTTGCTTCTCACTAAACCATGTGTTACACCTGCAATTGTTGACATTGCAATGTCACTTTATAATGGTGATCCATTGTCGAATCCATCATTATACAGACAAATCATTGGAGCCCTCCAGTACGTTACTCACACACGAGCCAGTTCATGCAAAAACCTACAAATCAGCGCCAAAAAAAGGTCAAAATAGTGCTTAGATATCTCAATGAATAATTGACGACCTTCTGACAGATTGGCGTTGGTAGGATATTCTGATGCAAATTTAGCCTGCAAAAAAGGCGATTGTAGATCAACAGCAAGATACTGTGTATTCTTTGGTTATACTCTAGTGTCCTCGAACTTTAAAAGCAAAATGTAATCTCTAGATCCAGTGAGTCAGAGTACAAAGCATTGGCACACCTTTCTTGCGAAATTAGTTAGCTTAAATCTCTTCTTAAAGAACTTCACTTCCCTTTGTCCCAAATACCAATTGCCTGGTGTGATAATGTGAGTGTCAACGCCCTTGCAAGCAATCCCATTTTTTACTCTCGTACTAAGCACATAGAAGTTGATGTCCACTTCATTTGAGATAAAATGATAGGGAAACAACTGGACATTAGATATGTACCTTCTTGTGATTAGATAGCTGACTGCCTCACCAAGGTTTTCTCTTAATCTCAGTTTAATTACTTCTGCAACAAACTTGGAGTGGTGCTAAGACCTCTTTCACTGCCAAGTTTGAGGGAGGGGGTGAAAGTGCACCAAATCCACCTACCTGTACAACCAAGAATATTACATAACCAGCTGGAGGAATATTACCATTACACAGGTTGTCATTAGCAAATCACACACAACTCAACATTTCCTCATGAATATTCCTCAACTGAAGAATATTTTAGGTTAATTATGACAGATGTATTAATCATAGATAGACACCTGTATATACTATATTTATCCTGATCATCTTGTATTGTAAAAAAGCTCCACATCAATGGAAGTTTGATAACACATAAAATATTCAACTTGAGAATTGTCCATCATTAAGATCCCATTTTATAACAATTCCTTACTGGTGATTAGTTCTATTGTGGCCTACTATGGTGCTTTGGTAGAGTAATCACTACTTTTTTGTTTAGAGTCTTAACATTAATTTTTTTTTTTTTGTTTATACTTTGTCGAGCACTACAGATGAAGATCTTTTGGATCTTTCTATCAATCAAAATTACTTCAAACAAGGTTGGTCTCTTATTTTTTAGGTTGGCAATTTAACATATGCTGGTTTAAGTTAATTAGATGTTGTGGTAATGGAATTTTTTTCTATTTTGATCCCATGTGGATAGGGCCATGGAGGTTAATTTTATCCTTTTGCTTGTCTACAATTGTAAATATGTAGTTTTTTTAGTGGTTTTTTCGATTTGGTTTTGTCATATTCTTTTTATTAAATTTTATTATTTGTCTTTTGGTTGTTGTATTATCTTTTGGGAGATATTTGTTATAAACTTTGATACTAATAAAATATTTATTTATTATTTTTCGGGATAAAAAAGTTAAAATATATAAAATTAAAAAGATAAAAACCATAAAATGTATAAAAAAAATTAAAAAAGATATAAACAAGTATATATTGACATATATATGAGAAATAAAAATAATATAAGAAAATAATTATGATAAAAAAATAAAAAAATGTATAATTCACATTTTTTTGACATATTAACTAAATATTACATACTACTAAAAAATTATAATTTATATTTTATTAAATAACGAATTAATTATTTTAATTTACATATTTATTGACAGTAATATATCTATTTAAAAAAATTATAATATAATTAAAAGTATATTATTTTTTTTTTTGTGATTTATAATTAAGAATACTTCATTAAAATATATTTAATTTTTATCTATATACTATATTAAAATAAATATATAATAAATTATAAATGGTTGCTTGTATAAATGTTGGACTCATTATTTTATAAAATATCATGAGTATAATAAAATATTAACCATTTGAGTATCCTTTTAAGTTATGTTATAAAATTTTGTACTCCAAAGGTGACATAATAAGAAGGTACTCTTTTAACTGGAGCAAATATTTAAAAAATATATTCATATATTAAATGCGTTAAAATACATTAATTTTGTATCACATATTAAATGGAATATTTCGTCCATTACATACAATAAACATATGAAATGACTTTTAAATGTCAATTTATGAAATGATATAAATGAAGCCACGTCACCAATTATTTTATTTTATTTATTTATTTATTTTTCCATAAATAACTGGCCTCCGCACCGCCTCACCACCCGCACCGTCACTGTCATCAGGCGTAGCCATGTGTATTCTGCTGTACTCATGGTAGCCATCACTAGCGCAACATTTTCTTTCTTCACCGCAAGCGGCAAAAGCTGAGTGTTTACGCTGTTCAGGTACGCAATGAATGTGTTTTTCTCTTGACAGCATGTACATTTCTGGTCGCTGATTGTCGATAAACCCTAGAATTTCTCTCTCTTTTCTGCCGGTATGTATATCGACGGATATGATATGTGCTTCAAAGGACAGCGATCTCTGGAGATAATGGATTCTACTTCGGTCGTGATTCTTGAATTTTTTATTCTAGAATTGCTGATTCTATGAAATGGATAGATGAACTATATGTATTCTTGTTGGTTTTTCTGTCATTTTCGCATTTTTAACTGTTTAATTATGTGCTGTTTTACGTGGTTCTCTTCCTCGAATGTCGTTCTAGCATTGAGAATTTTTTGTTTCTTTTATTGTAGAAAAGCATTTTCCAGCTCCCATTTTGTATATTTATACAAATGCACATATGTATAATACACACTTGTATATATATGTATGTAGGCCTCCATGCAGTGTTACTTGTCTGTAAAAATATATATTTTAATATTTAAGATATATATATATTCTCAAATAATGCAGCATCAAAAAATTACTGTATCCAAAATCTCTGAAGATTGTCATCTCAGCCTGTTCAATCTCTGAAGACATCAATAATATACTTATATATCAATATATATACATATGCTTGAATATATGAATTTTTAAGTGTATATATCTTTTTATATCTATTTTAAAATTTTGTATGTGTATGTATAAATAAAACACTAGACACATGTGTATCTGTATATACTAGTGGAATCATGTTAATCGTTTTTATGTGCATATATGATAAAAATTAATTTTTTCAGAAAAATTCTAAAATTAACTTTTACTATTTCTTAGAATAATTATACTCGATTTTCTGTTTTTTATAACTTCTTTTCATTTTCAACTACTATACATTACCATTTTTCATTTAAAAAATATATAACTTTGTATATGCATATGTATAGTATAGAACACACGCATATAGACACATGTATAAATGAATAGAAATGAAATTTGATGAATTGGATGTAGCATTTGTTATTGTTCTTTTTCCCATATTTTCCTAAGGTTCTCAATCTTTTTTCTTTGGATGGTTACTAATTGAACAAATTATATAAGATGAAATTGAACTGCAATCCTAGGATGTTATATGACACAGCAAGTACGAAAGATCTTAAATGGAAAAAATGAACTTAAAGAGCGAGCAAGGAGAAAGTGTCAACAACTCCACACACATTAGGGTTTTGTTTCTTGGCCTTATCCATTTATTTATTTTAATAGAAGCATAAAAGGATTAAAATTAGATTAAGAATAACAAGAAAAATTTGTCAAATAAGGTTTCTGACCTAATGCTTAACATATTACCAAGTGAAGTAGTGACAGCTGATGCTTGAACTCATTAGTTTCCCATTATGTTTGTTGCATTAGTTTCCTCAGTGCTTTCCAAGTGAGGTCCTATCTTTCCTATTTTTATATGTTTAGAATGAACTTATGTTGTTCCATCAAGGGTTTTGCAACTTCAGGTTCTTTGGTCATTCCTCTAATTTGTCTAGGTTGGCGTCATGTTGAATTACAATTATTTTGTGTTTGAAGTTTATTTGGCAAATTAATTGGTTATAATCTATAAATAGCATCGTTTATTCTCTTTCAGAAGTTCAAAGAAACTGATTCAGGCCAAAAAGAAGAGATTGTTGATAAATCATGGACGATGAATCAATTAAAATTTTGCATGGTAAGATCTACTTTAAATTGATCGCACGGAAATTTATTGTCCCTCGACCTCTCTTATTTGTCGTATCTCCCCTGCCTAGTCCTCCATTCCTGAATGGATAACTCTGTTCCTTGTTGGGGGAGGCAACATAACATGGTTCTGATACATCTTAGATAAACAGGGTATGCTTGCCATTTTTAAATACTTCATTTGATATTGGGGCTTATTTTAACTATTACTATTTCTAGCTGAAATATTTCTGTGAAGGCAATAAGTTAAGATTGAGTTTCATTCAAATTTTAATTTATGAAATATGAATGACAATTTAATACATCTATGATAGAAAAACTCAGATGAAAATTAAATTTTATCTCTGGATCGATTCCACATTCAATTTAGTTTTGGTGTTCTTTTATTTTTATTTTTTTTGACAAGTAGGAAGAAAAATCTTTTTATTTTTTTTAAAATTGAAGATGTGAATGGAGTTAATTTATTTATGTTTAAATATGTAAATTATGACTACGTTTTATTTGTCAAGTAATTAAGATCTATGAACAAAAATCTAGAGCTTTGATTCAAAGTTTTCTTGATTCATCCACCCATGAGGAATTGCCAAACCATTTGACTCTTCACACATTCCAATATAAAGGATTAGTCAATCAAATAATAGATAGAAAATGTGTCGGTTTGAAAATAGATGAATGACTTGTCGTAAAATATTATTCTCGTCAAACTTAAAACTAACTTAACTAAAATAAGAAAAAAAGAGTTCGTACAACTTTGCCCCCTTTTGCCTAAGTTAAGGTTAAATAAAGGGGCACAAGGTAAGGGATTTGATCCGGGGCTTTTTATTCCCATTCAACTTTTCTCCCATTCATGTAGCATAAATTAGTAGGGAGATTTACATCCCTTGTTTGCTCTTTCCAGTATTTTCCATATCAAAGAAATTAGGAATAGAGAATCTATATGAAAGAAAGGTCTAACTCTTTGGTCTCAATTGTTATTTGATTTGAAACATTGTGGTCAGTAGCATAAGATTGGTGAATTCATTGCGAATATGGAAAGAGAGGGATTCGATACATAATGATTATGACTGAGCACCTAAATGAGAATAGGATAAAATTGAATCGAATGCAATGGAAGAAATCTGGGCAGGGCTTTGTCAAAGTTCCGCCTTTATTGGGCCTGATTTATCATTATCAGAATATATGTCTTCTTCCACTGCTTTGTTAAAAAAATCATTGCCTGTGTGTGTGGGGATTCCTTTTTTGAACTAGGGTAATTGGTCCTTTAACAGATGCAGCAGACAGAAAAGAGAGCATAACAGAGAACGAAGCAGCTAAATCCAAATATCCTGATATTGATGTGAAAGATGTGTGTATACCAAGTCCAGGTCCAAGTCCTCCAGGAAAACATGCTCTGGGGAAAAAGGCTGACTGGAAAGATAGTGAACTTGTTTCCAGAGGTGGTGGCATGGAACATATAGACACTTTTGGGGCTGTAAATATGGAGGCTTCCATTACAACTGAGGATATCATTCGTGCTGGGGGATTTGGAGCTCGGGATGATATAAGTAGTTTCCTTCCTGTTGCAAGCGATACAACTGATTTTGAAGCCTCAATTCGCGATGCACATGACTATGAAGAGCCACAAGGGGAACCATGCAGACCAGGTCTTGGCTGGACAGATGCATCAGGAAGAAAGTAGCTCCATGATGCTGCTTTTGTAAGTGGTCTGATGGATCAGCTTGTCCAGCATTTGCTTTTATCAATACTTTATTGATTTTATTACAACTTTTGATGATTTGCATTTGTTTATATCTCAATGTCATAACTTGGCACGAGTTTATGCAGATAGTGGTATAGATTAAGTAAATATCTGCTATCTGCTCTAAAATCACTTCCTATAATGCTGAAATTATTTCTTTGATTACGATGCAAATTCTGATTCTTGATTTTGTTTATTTATCTATTTATTATTTTCTAAATCATGAAGAAAACTATAAGGTAGTTCCTAATTAGACATTGACCCATTGACCAATCTAAAGCGAGTGTTTGCTGCAACATGATGTGAATAGACCCAGAGTTGATGTTGTCTTATAGATTATTGGCTCTGCAAACATGTCCTTTCTTATATAGAACTTATGGTTGCTTTTTCTTCTGTTAATTAGAACGATAAAGAGTTTGAGATATTTGAACCTAGGAAATTGTTCTTTTTGCAGTTATTCAACATCGAATCCTTACCATATGTGCCAAGACCCAGAACTAATTGTCATAGTTTGTTAGAATTAATTGGTTGTTTGTTTCATTACTTAAAATTAGCACAAGATTAGCTATAATTAGTTTGTTTAGTTCTGCTATAAGAGCTAGCATTTGGAGTTGTTTTCCAAAAAAAAAAATCAGTAAAATTTAAACTTCTTTCTCCTCAAATTTTCTGCAAAGTTGTTATTTTTCTTCAAATCTTCTCTATTTCTTTGTCATAATGTTTTCAGCTGAGTATACTGGATTTCACTCTTAGCCTTTAAACTTTGAAGCTGTGGTATAACTTAGGCTCTGTCTAGCTGTATAAAATTTTCTTGAGTTTCCATTTTATAAATTAGTATATATATGTACACATACAAAACCTGTATAGTTGTTGAAAGTGAGAGTAAGGTCTCTAAAGTAGTAGTGAAAACATGGCATAGGTTTTTAAAAATAAAAAAGTTATTTCAAGCTCATGTAATATTTCCACTGTCATTTTCCCAAACTTATTCTGATTTTCAACAACTGTACATGTTTATTTTCTATCTCGATATGTGCTTTCTATCTTAGAATTATGAGACTGGTTTTTTTTTTTTGGTTAAATTCTCTAGACTTTGATATCAATTACTATGACAGTAGATTACAAACAAATAATATAAAGGGAAAACTAAATTTTATTTTAAATGGAATAAATTTTAAGTTTCCTCTCTATATTGTATACTGAACATGTAAGAAAGTTACTCTGCTTGGAGTTTCTTAAAGTGAAGTCACGTGATATTTAAATTCTTTGGAGTTCATTTTGGTTCTGATTTTTAAATTCCCCATTTCTATCTTGCAATAATTGTTACCAAACAATGGTTTACTAGAAGCTGTTGTTCCTATTTTGCAGCCAACATGTGTGCAGATGGATAAAGGGAGCCTTTCAAGAATCCAGTGTTCATTCTTCAAAGGCAATGTTTTTGGCAACTAGATATCTTGTTTTTATATGTCTTACTTGTCGTGCAATCTTATTCCATTCAAAGCTAAAGTAATATTCTGTACTAAGGTGATTTTGAGGTCCTAGATTCAGAATTTGCTCTTATTGTTGTTGTTCTTGTTATTTACTTGTAAAACTAATCATATACTATATGCTTTATTAACATGTCACGTCCCAAAACTCGATAATGAGGCGCAATTCCTACGCATACTATTTTCATATAATAGGCCCACAAAATATGCATGTGCATAACTCAAAAATTAACATAAAACTTAATATATAATGTGATATATACAATAGTTATATATACAGAATATGAAATCAAAATTTAAAGTTCAACAAAATAAAACGAACATTTGTAAAATATGAACAAAATATACATGAATGTGAACATTTTCACAAGTTCTAATCGTTTGACAGTGATTCTGACTCTTGTTTTTCATTTGAAAATTATCAAGATGAAATTTAATGAGTTTCATTAACTAAATAAGTATTTTCGTTCTTTCATACTCAAATAAGACCTCATGCAAAACACACAATATGGAGTATATGCAGAAATGATATTTTCAATACAAAAATCTATTTGTAAGTTATACCATTTTCTAAATCAGAATTTGCTTATTAAATACAATTGTTTCTAACATTTTAATTTTATATTTTTTAAATCGAATTCCTCAATTATACTTGAATATCATTTATAATCTCGAAATATAACTATATACACTCGAAAGAATATATATATATATATATTATATTCGACTCGAAAGATCATCTCTAAAGTTTCATCTCGCGATGTCTTTTATATCGTCATCAAGGAGAGGTGAAATGGATCCTCCCGCATGGATAGCACACACACAAAATTTCACATTGGCCACAACAGTTACGTTTGCTAAGTGACCCACACTTACAAACACCTATTCATGTCTGGATTAGGTTTCAAACTCTATCCATATGCAGGTTCACCATCCCCGCTGAATTTCAACCACACACACATGCACCCCTCTTCGGTTCAGACTAAACAAGAAAGTCTTCAGTATCCATGCACTATTCACTCGCATCATCTTCTTTTCCAATTTCTTATTCACTCCCATTTTTTTTATTTTTCTTTTAAGTATTATTTAAGTTTATTTGTTTCGCAACCATAATTAATTCATCTTTACTTTTATTTAATTTCTTATGTTATTTTTTTTTTCAACCTTTCGCTTTGTTGGTGGTTTTTTTTTTCAATTATAATTTTATTTCTTTTCACAATTTCAAACATTCATCAGTTCTTCATTTTTATCAGGTTTTCCATTTCCTCATAATTTCCAACAAGTTAGAGTTCACTCGTCATACGTCCATGTTTTGTTCTTCATCAAAAAGTCAGGTCAATATCTGTTCTATATTAAAACACACACAATTTTAAGAATACCTATGCATAAATCTTTAAAATCCCAATCCATGTTTGGAATAAGGAAATACTCACTAAAGTCCCTCAACAGATTGTACTCCACTTGATCAGCAATCTAAACTCACCATACATAAGTATAATCAGATTTAAGTGGTGAAAATAAATTAAACCCTAGGAAAACTACTAATAGTGGCCGTTTCAGGTAATTACCACAACGAATGCCGTTTCAGGTAATTACCACAACGAATGCCGTTTCAGTATTCGACGAACCACCATTTCAGCTTCCTGCATAGGTATGGCGATTTACTTTCTAAAACCTATACTTATATGTATACAGATACATACGTATTAGCATCTGACATCACCCAAAACTCCATAACGAAAAAGGAAACGAAAGGTCACTTGATTTGGTTTGGTGCTATGAAGGCCAACAGTTTTATTTATTTCTGATTCACACCACCGGAGATAATTTCCGGTCTTCCTGAGAGGACTCTCACACTCACTATGGCGAGGCGAACGCTTTACCTCCCGAACTTGCGCACACACACATACATGAATACCCATCTCGTCAAAAATAGACACCGAAAGAGGAAAATGAACGCACTTGGCTAGGGTACGGTGCTCCGAAAACCCAAACAGCCTCGGATTCGACTCCGATGATGGTCTTTTTGGTTCCCTGCGAATACTCCTTGCTTGCTTCAAAGTTTGGATGATGGATTTCACATCTACATGCCGGGTAGTATGAAATAGAAAATTGGATTCTCGAAAAATAAAGATGGAAATGAAGAAACTTAAAAATTTTTCGTATACTGGCATCGCATGCAACTCGGCTTCGGATTCTGCAGTCGACACGGTGTTTCTCAGCCCGATTCCCTTTCCTTCCCTTCCTTTCAGCTTTCTACCTCTGCAATACCTCGTCTTCTCTTCTTCGGCCACGTTTCCTTGCTCGTCTCTCCCTTGTGTGACGTTCCCTTCTCATTCTCGGCCCGAATCTTCCTCAATCTCGACCTCCTCTCTCACCCGATCGGCTCCTCTCCTTCTCTTTCTCATTTTTGGCTCCTCTTTTTTGAATAAAGAAGGAAACCCTAATTGTTTCCTTAAATACACGTCTCCTTGGTCATTGGATCTTGCAAGGTTCAATCTGGGCCGCTTAAACTAAATAGAATTCTAACCATTGGATCCCTCAGACGGTTCGATCAGGACCATCTATCTTCTGATTTCTTTTTGCCTCATTCAATTTTCATTTAATTATGCTTTTATCCCTTTTTTTTACCTGTTTCATTTAGATCTTTAAAATTAATAAAAACCCATTAATTATTAAAATTTCTTTCATTTAAATCCTAAACCGTAAATCCTAATTTAATTTATTTATTTACATATTCTTTTGTTTTTGGAGTTCGGATATTATAATTCTCCATTCCTTAACAAAATTTGGTCATTCAAATTTGATACACCTTAAAGTAAAGATATTGAGCTCGTATCGAGTCCTCAGTTTTGCAAGTAGCCTCTGCTGGTGAATGATGTTGTCAGAGTACTTTGAGCATCAGAATAGTCTTATTCCTTAATACTCGCTCTTGTCTATCCAATATGCCTATGGGTACCTCTTAATAGGACATGTCTTTCTCAATAGGAATATCTTCATATTGAAATACATGAGATGGATTAGGGTGGTACTTGCGTAGCATGGATACATGAAAGACATCATGGATATTAGCTAACTCCGGTGGCAATGCCAGTTGGTAAACAGTAGTCTCAATTCTTTCGAGTATTTCAAACGGTCCAATGAAGCGATG
>NW_019013684.1:4737-21739 GCF_000150535.2 Carica papaya | reverse complement strand
CTTACCTTCACAACCTTATCTATATTTGCATCAGAAGCATGACAAGCTGCTCTCAGTCTCTTTTCCATGCTCTGCACAGCAACTGAACATTGCAAATCTGCCTCCATATATGCATTTCTCTTATAATCCTGCATCAATGACCAAGCAGACAAATATCATTCTGTGTTCAATGCTTCCAATAAATGCATAATCAGGAAATTGGATCATCAGTTACATGATATAAAAATTAAATGACATATTTTTGGAGTTGATTAAGGTTGTCTCACCTTATAAAGAAAAGCAGATTGAGAAATAATTCAATGTACAAAATTTTTCAAATTGTAGTTTTCAAGGGTGTCGATGTGTACAAAGTGGCAAAATTCCAACAATGCATAACAAGAAACATATAGTTTTAGGGAGAGAACGATGACTCCTCCCCCAATTCTTTCACAGACTTTGGGTTTAAAGGGAACTCAATGATGTTCCAGTTTTATTCCCAATTATTGATATAATCTTTGTGTTTATTCCGTAAAAGTACGCCGCAACATTCCAATTTCATTTCTCCATTTCAATTAAGCACATGGTTTATAAGAACTCAACGATATTATAACTTCACCCTTAATTATTGATATCAATGCCTTTATCTCTTTGGATGAAGAATAGATTAAAAAATGGAGACATGGTTGTAACTTCCTATTGGCATTAAATTAATTAGATTAAAGCAGTAAGAGTACAATTGTTCTGTCAACCAGCTGAGTCCATCAACACCTACAACACTGTACTTCAGTATTAATAGTGTATCAGAACACAGCCAAACAAAATCAGGTAATACCAGATATAACTAGAAAAAGAAAAGCGTATGGTTGAACTAGTCAATATCTTGATCAAAGTAAATCCAACTGAAACTGGATTAGACCAGATATGACTGCTTTTATCAAAACAGTTCTTACTAGAATGTAACTTTACTTTTTCAAATCCATGGATTTGCAGCTTCTTCCCCGTTAATTTCCATTTTCTAGTTTCATTAATCTGAGGTTCTGCTCTAAAGACCCAAACTGATTAAATAGCTTAGGAGAGACAAGAGAAAAAACAAAAAGAAAAGCTAATATGAGTAGAGCAGACAACATCAAAGTTCCACTACCTCAAATGCCTTCCTGAAGAATTTATGGAGAAGCTCCTCATATTTCTTCCTTGCCGAACCAACTCCTACAGCAGCAGCATTATACACGGCCAATGATTTTTGAACTGCTTCTTCATGTGCTTCCCTCAATGCAACCTAAAACCAGCAGCATTAGGAAATGATTAAATCATCAAGAGTAAGAGCAAAAGGATCACTTACTTCCTCGGGTGGCTTCCTACGGTCAAATCCACACATATAAAACTCAGCAGCCGAATCATATGCTTTTCGGCACTCAGCTTCTTCAACACTCTGCAAGAAAATTTTGAATATTAAAATATGTTTTCAGGCCTAAAAATGTCTGGTAAACTATTCCTTCAAGATTTCCTTGGATGGTCGTTTCTCCTCTCCAGTTATGCTTTACAAATTAAGTATATGTGAAATACAATAAGAAACTTTATGCACAATGTTCCTCCTTATCCCCATTCCTGGAAGTACATGGAACACATGCAAATAGAAGGGTTTTTAAATCCTTTGCACGAATACCCTGAATGTAGCAGTATGTGTCGTATAGATCATAAATATCAGGTAATGAGTAATCAATTTAAAAAAAATTCATGGTATAAATAAACACCAACCTGCCACGATGAAGTTATTGAAGGCACAGCACCATTATTAAGGGCATCAAGGTAAGACTGGGTGACACCAACAAGAACAGGACCAGTCATGATAGTAGCCCCAACTTGCTTGGGTCTTGTTCTCTCAAAAACAAACTTAGTCAATGCATCCAACCCGGATCTAAATTCAGGTCTTAATTTCTGCAGCTGCATAGCAAACGTATGGAATTGAGCGTCACATACTACAGTGTAAAACAAAGATAAGGAATCTACAATAGATAGAGAAAGAGAGAGCACACTAACCGAAATCTGATCGAGCCGTTGGAGATCATTTTCATTGTTCAAAGGCCTAACAAGGGTGAAACATTCTCTATCTGGGAATAACGCTCGAATGGAGTCTCGGATCTATCAATCATTGTTATTATGTTGTTAGCATCTCTTACACAGGAAATAAAAAATTCATCTGTTACTTAATAGTTCCCATAAGAGAAACCTAGAAACCTAGGTCATAAACATGGCAGTTTATAGCAAACAATGTCTAAACTCATGTAACGCTATGGGATGAAAATTAAAAATAACAAAAAGTTGAGGAATGAATGATAAATTGGTAATTTAACTCATTTACTCCGACAGCAATAATTTGCATTTCAATAAAAAAACAGAAGAAATCGAAGAATTGAAACAAAAAATAAAAATTACACGTTCACCGATAACATAAAAAGTAATAAAAAATAAAAATTTCACTTTGAAAAAAACAATAAAAATTTTATTTAATCAAAAAAACAGTGCACAATACTGGAGCAGAGTAAAAAAAAAAAAGGAAGTGATGACAAAAATCATATTTGAGAATCCCTTCCCTTCCCCTTCTCCCAACCCCACCTCCCCCCACTCCCTCCAAAAATTAAAAGGAAAAAGAAAAAGAAAGCAGATAATCTCATAATTTTATTTGAAGAGAAAGAAAAAAGAAATTTATTATTAGTAAGCCCTTATGCATGGAAGAAAGAAAAAATTAGTCATTTTAGTATACAACTAAAAAGGTAAACTAAGATATTTATTTTAACAAAAAAAAAAAGAAATACAGATCCGTAGGCAACTTAACTTGATGAAAAGAAAGAACAAATTGGGAGAGCAAGATGGTAATTTTATTAAGAGACGAAAATAGTTTGTTAGCCATAAAAGAGTTAAAAAAAAAAACAGGAAACCAGAAAGAGAAAAGAGTGAACAAGTAATTCTCTTTCACCAAAAGAGAAAAGAAAAAAACAAGAAACCAGAAATTTCATTAACCAGCAGAAAATAACAATATTAATCAAAAGATGATAAAAGAAAAGAGTAGATACAAGCAAAATTGTAGTTCTATTTTATCTAACAGGAAGAATAATGATTACTAATTTTATTTCGTAAAAAATCAGGAAAGAAAAAGCAAAATAACAAGTTCAACAAATATTTCAAAAAAAAAAACAAGCTCAACAAAAAGAAAATGAAAAGAAAAATAAAAGATAAAAAAAATGGTGAAGAAAATACAGTGACTTGGCATCATCAAAAAAAACAAAGAAATCAGTAATTTGACCTTAAGCGAGAAAAATAAAAGGCAAAGTGTGAAGTTTTAACTTCTTTCTTTAAGTAAGAAAACATTAAATTTACCTTGATCATAGAACAGACAATTCAGAAATTTCATCAAGGGAAAAACCGTGATCAACCAAAGAAGGAAAAGGAAAAATAAGATTGAAGGAAGTGCAAGCAGAAAAGACATAATTGACCACAAAGAGAGAGGAGAGAGAGAGAGAGAGAGAGAGAAGAGAGATACTACTTTTATTTAGTAAAAAAGGAAGACAAATAATAAATTGAAAAAACCAAATATAGATTTGTTAATTTTATGTAATAAAAGTTTAAAGGAGGACTTTTGGAGCTTTCTTTAGAAAAAAAAAAGTGTTGACACAAATCAAGTAGAAAAGCGAGGAAGAAAAGCAAAAGTGAGGTGAAAGAAAATATGAGGAGAATAATAGACTGTTCATATGGAGGAGAAGAAAACGTGAAGCAAATGTCATCTTGCTATTTGCACAGATCCACCATTCACCAATTTGTACACCATTTAATGTACATATATAGATTATAGTCATTGTCTCCGAAATAATTAGAGAGAGAACCAAACTAATTATAAATGTTACCTCATTTTTGGAAGCTATATCTCTTCCACTACCTTGAACTGGCCTTAAAGCAAGCTCTAGATAGTCACGGGGAGTTATCTTCCGATTCTCTTCCACCAAATCCAAATAAAAGTCCTGCAAGTAGGTTTTGTAACATACTTATGCTTCCAAGATAATATGTATTCCAGCAATGCCTCTCTAATGAAGAACAAGAACAATTAGTTCAGAAATTACCCTTAATAGCCAAATAAAGATGGGGGAAAACTGCCCAAGTTCAGAGGCTGAACTCCTTCCTCCAGAGGCTTTTACGCGAATATGCTTTGTCATTTGGGTGACAAGAGAAAGTCGATCAAGAGCAGCTTCATCTATACCTCCCATCTAATAATACAACATGGATAAGGAAACAAGGGTCAAGTCCACAAGGAAAAAAAAAGAGCAAAACTGAAAACATTGTACTTTTTACCTTTAAAGGAGACAGAAAAGGCAACCATAAATTTTTGGGAGGATCAAGATCTCAGAAAAGATTGTACTAACCTGGTTGTAAATAAACATGCTAGATAACAGGACAGCTAATGAAAATATCTGAGTGCTATATGTACCCTGTCAGGGAAAGAGATAAGAGTGAGATTCCATAGTCACATGTCGAAAAATTTACACAAAAAGATATCTAGAAGACTGTAGAGATAGTAATGTAGGGCAAATTGAGCATTAGAATTTAAATTATTTGAAATAAGTATTAAATGATTCATTGGCATAAATTCTTCAATCAAGATAAATTTTTTTTGTTTTTAAACAACTTCAATCAAGATAAATAAAATCAAAAAACAAACCGTTTGATCATATGCATCTATTCCTTCACTGTCTAACAATAAAAGATTGTATTCAGTTCCATCAAGAGCAGTTGTCTTCAAAGGTGCACTCCACAACCAAAGCCCCTTTGTACATGGTCGATGAGTTGATGCTACCTGAAATCCACTACTCTTCCCAAGAAGCTACAACATGGAGACACAGGTAGAGATGTTAGTTTGAAATGCAGTAGATAAACTGAAATATTTTTACAGCAACATAGCAACAGTGACAAGAGTCATGATTGTTATGTAGGAAAATATCTTGAAGCACTATTTTTCTTTTTGAAATAAAAAATATAAAGTGTGTCGCTAAATACAAATATCAAGAGGGTGCAAACCCATGAACAAATTGATTTACATATTAATAAGGATATCGATTAGTTCTCCTAAATTCTCCATGAAGTACAACAGTTGACCCATAACCAAAACACCTAGGGTCTGAAATCATCTAAGTCGAATCTTACCAATACCCTCTTCCATTTTATCATAAACTCTTCTATTTCTTTCTTTCCACATTACCCGAAAAATTGAATGGGGAATAAACCCCAAATGTTTTTCCCAACCAATAATACCCGTCCACGGCCATATCTCATCCCTTACAATACCAGCCTTAACCCAACTGAATTCTAGAATCTCATAGGCCATAGACTATAAACTAATGGGACACCAAAGTAGAATATGGTCACAAGTCTCCTCCGCTCTATTACATAAACAACAGCACTTTATCATGATCTTCCCCCTTCTCATCAGCTTATCAATGCTCAAAATGCATCTACAACCTGCTTTCCAGGCAAAAAAAGCCACCTTGAAAGAGGCATCAACCTTCTAGACTTGCCTAAACGGACAATTGTTCTCAATTGGGATAATTGTAGTTTTGAAACCTGCAACTACAACAAAATTTCAAAAACATCAAAGTAAAAAGGAGCTCACATCGGAGTGCAGGCAGGGGGGATAGAATCACATTGGAGTGTAGACACGGGGGATAGAATCAGCTTTTGGCAAAACCTTTGGCTTAGAGGGGAAGTACTCAGAGATAGTTTTCTCAAATTTATGCCATTGCACAACATAAGAATATCGCGGAATATGAGTAATTCAAAGATATTGGGAAGGTTAGTGAGTAAAACGTGAATGTGTTGAGGAATCTCAATGATTGGGAGATTAATGAATATGAGTTTCTTTATACAATTTTTCTTTGTACCTTTAAACAGGAGTAATGACCAACCAAAATGAAGTCCCAATGCCACGGTTCCCTTTACGGTCAGGTCTTTCTATAATTATTTGGTTAAGAATGATACCACAAAATTCAGGTTCTAGCTTCGGCAAATCTAGAAGGTTAATGCTCCACCCATAACTGCTTTCTTTGCGTGGGGAGGTCAGGCGTTAATGTATCCTAACTATTGACAAACTGATGAGAAATGGAAAGATTATAGGGAACAGTTGTTTTCTGTGCAAAAAGGAGGCGGAGGCTTATAATTATATCATGCTTTGGTATCCTTTTGTGTATAAGTTATGGACTATGACTAACGGACTATTGGGAATTAACTGAGCTGTGACTAGTTCGGTAATGGATGAGATCTAGGCCCGAAAGGGTACTAGTGGTGGGAAGAAATAGGCGGGCCTCATTCCTTACCTATAATTTTTTTGTTGATGTGGAAATAGAGAAACAAGAGAGGTTTTAAGGGGTGGAAGATGATTCTATTAGTGTTAGAGGCAGATGATTCTAGAACCTAAATTTTTTTTTATTATGGGTAATCCTCATTATTTTATGGAGGATTTTTAGGACCTTATTGATATCATAATAAATATGTAAATATTTTTGCACATTGTGGCACCCTTCTTGGTGCTTGAGAATTAATGAATACTATACTTTTCCTTTCAAGAAAAAAAAAAAAAAAACAGAAAACAAAACAAAACAAAAAACAAAACAAAACAAAAGAAAACAAAAAAAAAAAAAAAGAAAAAACAAAAGAGCTCACATCAAGAAGAAAGATAGGGAGGTCATTGGAGTTAAGATCCTCCAATTAAAGAAGTATGTGTAGAAGTCAAGTGCAAGAATGGACCTAAGCCAACAATTGAATCTAGTTATGTTCAACTCAAGTATCAACTTAATAGTACAAATTTGTCAATATGTTGATTCATCTTGCAAACGGGATTTCCAACTGCCACCAATTGCGTGTTTCTATTATTTTTGCTATTGAAGAGAATGACTAAAGTTTTTATTAGAGAGCTTGAATACCAAAGTTACACCATTCACCATTTCAAAACTCTTGGACGAGTTTTCTCAAGCCAATTTATAGTTTCTGAATATATTAGAAATTATAATTTTTTTTAATTATAAACCTATTTAGGAAGTCTATTATTATGAATTTTACTAATTTTAAGATTTTATTATTTTCAGTATTTAGAATTCATGTTCCTATTCCTATTAGTATTAGTATTAATATCTCGTAGTTTAATCCCATTTGGAGAGGTTACTTAGAAATCACTACCAACTAATCACACTTTTGAAAGGAGGCTAATTATTCAATAAAAGTTTCTTGAGAATAATTCATAATGTTTCTGGTTATATGATGTATCAAGCCCTTAAGTATGAAACTTAAGAATTCTTAGATGTGATACTTCTAAATTTCATACTAAAATCCCTAAATAGGCAAACTAACATTAATTTGTCCTAAATCGCCAGACCTATATTAGAAAACACTAATTCTATTAGAAACTGTTTTGTTTTTCACACATGCCAGCCAACCTTTCCATCCTTGTGATTCATAATAATTTTAGCTAAGCTAGAGCCATAACACGGCACTTCTTTCACTTTCTGGCATATCACCTCTGAATAAAACTTCATCAAGATCTCATCCGTCTGCCGTGGACTGATTTATAGGAATACAAAAGGGAAGAGAGAAGAGAAGGATTTGGAAATTCAATCAAGGAAGGAGCCAGAAATGATGAAGTTATACTACTTGTATGGGCTGATTTACAAGAATAGAACAGAAAGGGGAATAAGAAGACAATAAGAAAACAATCAGAGAAGAGAAGTTATAAAGAGGGTTTAGAAGAAAGAAACTTAATAAAAAAAAAAAAGAGAGTAACCATTTCATAAATCTGTAGCTTCTGGTGTTTAAATCATATCCTCAAAATCCTATAGCCTATCTAGATATTACTATCACAACCCATTCTATTAACTAACAACATTATAACCCATTCTAGTAATCAAGAACTGGCAACACTATAACTCTTAACAATTTTACTGATAACAAACTCGTGATTAAGAGAGTAATCATCTAAATCACCCTTGCCAACCTCGAATAGTCAAGTTCTCTACACCTAACGAGCATCATTTTGTAATTAGCTCTGCACGACGGGATCAGGCAGTTTTATATATCCTTTTCCCATAAAATACTTGAGTAATAATCCTAAAAGTAATGTCGTAATAGCATAAAAGCTTAACTATCCCCCTAAATTAGCATATCCAGAACATTTCTCAGAGCTTTCACACCCTAAACGAACAAAACTCTTCAAATTTCCTACAAAACCTAACTAGTTCCACAATTACGAACCCTAGACCTCAAAATCTCACAAATAAAACAATCAAAAGTTACACACAAATTATACACTATCGAGATAACTACAGCTATAAAAAATTCCAAAAAATGGGAACCAGTCACCTGATTTAAGATAAAGCTCTTTCCTTGCCTTGCACGACCACACACGGAGACTACGCCTATTGGTTCCTTGACAAGCTGAAGAGCGGCCACTGCCTCTGGATCCATCCTGAACTTCCCCTTCTCGTCATAATACACCAACCGAATCGGCCTCGCCGGTCCCGTCACCGGTGACGACTGCGGCACCGTAGACGGGGAAAAATGAGGCAAGGATTCTGGTGAACCATCAGATTCTTTTCCCCTACTAAAAAATCTCCTCATCTTGTTGAAACCCCCTTTCCGTTTCTATATCCTCCTCCTTGATTTTCAATTTTCCGTTCTGTGTTTCCTCTGTTTGAGCTCTCCCGGCTCGGGGACTACTTTCTTTTCTACTGAGACAGCGAGAGAGGAGAGGTTTAAAATTGGGGGAGGGAAAGCGGGGGTAAGAAAGAAGGAGACAACTACGGAGATCGCTCAAAAGGCAAAACAGGTCAGGAAGGATATGAATTTACGATTAAGGACACGAAATCTGAAACAGATGGTCAGGAAATACAAGGGTAATTTAGTCATTTCAAAAATACAATAATACAGAGCTGGAATGAGCGTGGTAATAAAGCTACTTTTAATTTATGCTATAACTCAAATTATTAAAAACCGAATTGATTAAAGTCATTCCTAAGAGGAGGCAATTTGGATTTTCACACATTTAACATTTAGAATAATGTTCAGTAAATTCTATTAATCATTTAGCACGTAGTTAAAAAAGATTAATCATTAATCATGTATAATATAAAATGAATATTATTTTTTAAAAAAAATAATAATATAATCATTTTAAATTAAATCATAAACGGTAAATATGAAAATATAATTATTTTATGATATATATATATATACAGATTAAATTGTATAAATTTTTTATCAAAACAACAATTAAGCACGTACATTATAATTTTACTAAATAATTAATTGTTAAACTTATCCTTATATGTTCAATTGGGAGGCAGAAATTAAATATTTCAAACATATAAATATAAAGTAAAAAATATGAAATTTGCTATGATGCAATAGTAATTGAAACAAATGGATGACACTAATGTGTGTGACTTCCCAAAAATAAAATTTAACATATGGAATATGATATTTATGTTGCTAATATTATGTTCCTCGAAGCCAATTATATTAAATGCATTGTAGACATTATGATGTTTCTTTCCAAATGAATTATAATGAATTATTTTAATAATAAGAAACAAGTATTTAATTTTACCGCGCTATTACAAATTTTTAATACTAAATATGTATTAATCCGTAAAAACAAAAAAAAAATACCACAATGAGTTTATAATGATAAGACTTAAACATAGTTTATAAAGATTCATAATTAAATGACTAACATAAGTTAGACATTATCGTCACAATCCGAATGATGTAATACAATAAGGTTTTACTAAAATAAAATATGAGATTTCAAGAAATTTAAAAGGGTCGTTACTAATCAATTTAAGTTAGAAGTTAGCACTTAAATACTTATTGATCGATTTTAAGCCTAACCCAATAGTTAAAGTAGCATATGAGGGGAGTGAATTTGGTTTATTAAATTTATTATAATTTAAGCGTAATCTAATAATCTCACAACTTTAAACTCAAAACAAGTTGATTCTAAATGAGTTTTGTCAAAAAAAATGTGAATTAGAAAATATTAACCTCAAATTTTATTAATCTATTTTAACTATAATTAACTAATTTCGACATATCAACAAAATGTTAATTTCAGCTTTAATTAACGCACTTTAATCATAATTAATTCAACTCAAAATCAATTAAAGAAAGAATAATGGAGAGAAGATGTGAATATCATTTATAGAAGTTCAACCTAATTCATGTCCATGTTCTTTCCTCAAGTCACCATTTGAGAATTTCATTATAGACTCATCACTTACACTTGCTTATTTTACCCAAGGTCAACAAGTTACACATTTCAAAATGTTTATTTACATAAAGTTAACAAGTTGTACCTTTCAAAATGCTTGTTTTCCTTGATGTCGATAAGTTACATCTCTTACCACACTTGCTTTTCTGTAAGTCGATAAAATACACACAATGTTTAGGTTACATAAGGTTGGTAAATTGCACCTTTCTCAGAGGTTGTTTTACTAAAAGCCAACAAGGTACATCTTTCTCATAAGCGTTCCTTCAATACTTTTAGTCCAAAAAAATTCTCACTCATTTCTTATAACTTCCAAAGAGGAATATAAGAATTAAGCTTAATATTTTTCTATATCTAAATAGTGGATGTACAACATGAAACTCAAGAAATAAAATATGATGCTCAAGAAAAGCAAAAAGATATATGAGTTTTAAACTTTAAATGTTTAAAATCTTATATTAAATGAAGTGGTATACAATATTTAAAAGCACTTGTCCGAAATTATCCATTAGATACAAGTCTAGATAGGTGAAAGCACTAATGCTCTTAAATGACTGTTTTTCTCGTCTTTTTAAATTCTGTTAGCTTCCAATATAATTTGAAGGTGTAGGCACAATGTGTTACACATGGATAGTCACATTTTTTAGATAAAAATTCTCATAATTTAGTTCTCAAAATATTTTGAGATGTCTTAGACAATTTTTTCTTGACTTTTCAAATATCATTTAACTGATTTTCAAAAAATCTTTTTTCAGTTGTAAATGAGAAAATTCAAATAACTTAAAGACTCAAATTGAGAGTGATGTTGTGGGGGATTAAAGGTGACCGTGAATAGAGATCACATGAGTTTAAAGAGAGACTTGACTTGAGATGAGAGAGACAATCACAAAGATGAGAGAAGAGAACTTAGAGAACTTTGAGTCTTGTAGCAAGTGAAGAGAATGAGTAGTTTTGGACCTTTGGTTCAACTAAAAGGTTAGTGGAAGGGGGAAGGGGAAAGAATTTGGGATTTTATTATTAAATTATATATATTATAACATATATAATCATAGTTTATACATAAAGCTATAAAATAAAATAATAATAATAAGTTTAATTCACCGGATTGGCAAACTGCACCAACTAATTAACCAAATAAATTGAACCGTGTCAATCAAATTAGAAAATTAATTGACTAAACCGAACTTATCTCCCCTAAATAGTTCAGTAGATTCCTACAAACTCTTATTTCTAATAAGATAGACCTAAGTTATATCATCACAATAGTCCAAAAAAAGTGTTAATTGATCAGTAAGAGCTTGAGTAAGAGTGGTGATAACAAGTTGTAGAAGCTCGGAACCTTAAATGAAATAAATTTATAATTTAATATAAAAGTGAATAATAATGTTAGGATTTACATCACTTACACAATAAATTGAATTGTCCAATAGGGTTACGGAAATATCCATTCTATGTGGTTCATAAAACACAAACAATAATTAAAGAAAAATAAATAAATAACTATACTAATACAACCTTCACTAGCACTTAAAGGAAGTCCGGGAGATTGATTATTCACAACCCTCTTGCTAATCGGGATATGGATCTTGATCTTCTTTATCTAAAATGGTTAAGAAAATTGTGAGTTACGCTAATCCAGTAAGAATATCACATTAATCACTAATACGAAAAACTAAATGTTGGTAAAAATCAGAAAATAACTAATGGAGTCTTTGTTTTAAGTAAATATATATATCTTTAAAATTTTTTATTCGATACTTGCTGTTACAGTTTTTTTCAAAATCAACTTATGAAGACAATTAACCAAATAACATTTCAATTTCATGCATAGGGTCAATAATCCTTCCTTTTTAACCTACTTATTAGGATATTTGGGGGTCTATATAAATATCCATCTATTCGTGAACCCAATATTAAGATTTGACAATTAATCCGGTCGTTCCCGTACCCCGTTCGGTAATGGGCGCCAATAACACCATCATCTCGATACCTCGTCCGGTATGAGAATTAACCATATCTCCCAAAATCTTTCTGGTATGGAACTTTTCAACCTCATCCGACTGAGGTAATGTCCACGGTAGAGTTCTCTATGTACCTGTTCTGTCCATCCTTTCCCAGAATGCCTAGTAAGCTTTCATTTATTTAAACTCTCATCATCCAAATAATCACTAAAGTATACTAACATCTCATTTTATATTCACAGATTAATTCAAATGGCACTTAAACAAGCGATATAGTTTAGCATAACCAAATAACCAATAACTAGAATACCGAATAAACAATACAGGAGAAACCAAATAACCAAATAACTGAGAAGATTATAAAAACTATTAATTCAATTACACATAGTATAATAGTAAGCAAATATAGCTAGTATAGGAAAATAAATAGGGAATCAGGACAAATGTGAACTAACTGGTTCTGCCTCCATTGGTGATCTGTAATATTTTTAGGATTTTTCTAATTTTTTCATAAGACACACATTAATCTTCAATTTACTGTAATCGAGAATAGGGTGAGGAATCATTACCTGAACCGATGTTTCGAAATATTGTACTATCTACTGTGCCTCCAAACGGGTCCCGAATTTTTTGAATTTTTCTTACGAGAATCCAAAATACTCGTCACGTACCTATAAATACCCCAAAATTCTAAAATCGGTGTTAAAAATCCTTTCCGACCAATTTTAAGGTTCTAGTGCGGCGGCACCGCCGTGCTCCAGTGTCGGCTTTGCGCTCATAGTGGCGGTTTGCCTCGTTTTGTCCAGTTACACTTATTCTTGCAGAAAAACACAATAGGGGGCCTCAGTTGGCCAGAAATTACAAGAAACCAAACCTACTGACAGCGAGTCTCTGGGTGCAGTGGCTCCGTCGATTCTCCTTCGCGGTTGAATTTTTTTTTTGGTTAACCTGCACAGAAAAAGACGGTAAATATAATTATTGAAAAATTGTGTGAAACTATAAACAAAAAGGGACTCGTCAGAGGGATTTTAGAGTTTCGGCTGCGGCAGCTCCGGCGAGCTTTACTTGTGGTTTTCGGCCCACCCATTGTCCATTTTGCTCCGATATGGCTATAGTGAGACTCAGAATCGAATTCCAAGTGGGTAGGGGAGAATTTCACCTTTTTTTACAGTCAGCGGTGGCTCCAGTGCAGCGACGCTCGATCCTTCTTTTCCGACGAGGGCAGGTGCGGCTAAGGTTAGGGTTCTCTTGTGACGCGATATTTATATACATATTCTGCGTTGATCTATACCATCCATTCGCATCGACATGGAGTGAAGAGAGTTGTCTGATCGTTACCTATTTAGGCTGATTGCGTGGGCGAATATGGACCTCTCATCGTGATTGATCTTGTACATCTGATTGCGCTTAAAGAGAGAATGCATTTGAGCCATTCACACTCGTGAGACTAATCTGGATCGTCGGATCGCTGGGCACGCGAATCGCCCACATGACCTCCCGCGTGATGCCGATGTCAGCATCTCTTGCCACGTAGCGTGCTCTGGTTTGTCGTGGTTGCTGACTGTATCGTCCTACGTGGCTGAATTTTCTCTTTTTATATTTTAACCCCTTGTTTTTATTTTTTTTTAAAAGACTCCCGAACTCAAAATTTCACCCATGTTTTGCAAAATTACTTTCAATTTCGTCTCTACTTTATTTTTCTCAAAAAAATTTAATAAAATTAAATTAAAATAATATTTTTAATTATATATATTTTATAAATAAAAAAATTTTATCACGAACCAAATTTCAGACCCGAATATTATTCTAGTAAAGTATATAGTAAATCTAGGAGACCAGTTGGTCCACAGAGATGTTGCCTTCAATAAGAATGTGAGAAAATTGAACTTCATGATATTCATGTTCCAAGTGACCTTGAGCCCCTCTATAACTCCATGAAGCTCATTAAACCAACCATCACTGATGCTTTATATTTGATATAAAACCAATCACTCAATTTTCTTGATTGTCTTTAACGAGGTTATGAACAGTAACGTTGTCCTAGAAATCCTTTAAGTTGAATTGTTAATATTATAATTTTTATCGAGTTATATTAGAACTAAATATTTTGAAGAATGGTATATTGTTTAAAGAATGTGATCAAAAATAATAAAAGCTACATGTTAAAAAGCTCATAAAAGATACATTGAGCTTAAAAAGCTTTTAGGACTAAAAAGCTTTTAGACTTTTAGTATTTGTTCTTACTTAATAAACATTTCATAGTTTTTTATAGTCAAAATATATTTTTTGAGAAAAATAAAATTTAAATACTCAATTTAAAGTTCATATTTATTGTGGAAGTGGAATAGAAGAACTATTTATGTAAAATATTATATCAACTATTTTCAATCTCCATAACATGATAAACTAATCATAAATTATTTAGTATTCTATTAAATTTAAATTAGAATAATTCTCTTATGGGTTACTGAATTTTCATAAGAAATCAATTTATCTTAGTCTAATTTATTAATTAACCAAAACCCACATATGATTTGGGATTAGTTCTTGAAATTAAAACTTTCAAGTAATCAAACTTATTCTAACAAAATCTATGGTGGAAATAAATTAATTTTTACACAACCGACCGTAAACTTGGCCAAGTATTCACAAACTCATATATTTTTCTTCTTTATAAACATATATATATATATATATGTTTGAAGAGTAGTGGATTTATATTTCAGTTGACCTTCAATTCCTGGTGGCTTTCCCACTAGTTGACCTTCCCTCGAACTTCTCACCGAAAGTTAAAGTCGTGCCTCGAAACCTTTGACAATTAAAATGTCTTTCTTAACCACCAGAAGCATTTTAAATCAATTTTTGTATATTTGCCTTGTTTTATATTTAAAATTAATATAAGTTTATTCAAATTAGAAAATTATAAAATTTTATTTAAAATATTAAATTTGTGTTAATATAAAATTTATTTAAAATTAAATTAAGTGTTCTAAATTTTATCGATTTTTACAAATTTTAGAATGTACCATTCTAATTTTTAAACAAAGTTCTATAAGGGTTTAATTTTTTAATTAATAATTTTATTTATATAATTTCAAATTAACTAAACTTATAAATAAATTCTCTGCTATTTTTATGTATGTTTTAATTAAATTTATAATTAATTGAATCACAAAATGCAGGTAGTTTATGCTAATATTAGAAAATTTATGCTAATACTTAATCATTTTTTGCAATTTAGACGTTTTATCTGTAATTAAATTAATCTTATTTGTGGATTCAATTCGAACAATCGTACATTTATATTAATCTCAATTAAAAAATAAACTAAAAACTATCTAATTGAAATTAAACATAGAATTAATTTTAAATTATAATGTTATTTTTACTATATTTATATAAGCATTTTTATTTTATGAAATTAAAATCTAAAAGAAATTAGTATATTCCCGCAACATAACAGGAACAAAATTCAAATAAAAAGGGCAAAAAAAAAAAAAAGAAGGAAGAGAAAAAAAAAATTAAAAAAAATAATAATTTACAGCCACAAAGCTCCAGCTTTCTTCAAAATTGGTACCAATTCACCAGAGATATGAGCAGACATAACCCTATCCAACCCTCCCAACAACTTCCCTCCACAAAAACAGCCGGTAACTGTATCACTCCACCCTTACCACCGCCATCATCATCCCCTCCAACTCGCGACAACTCGTGAATTATCGTCTCCCCTCCGTCTTCCCCAATCTCAAAAACCGGCGGGTTCACCCCGTGCCCTAACAACAGTTTCCTCACCACATGGCACATGCAGCACCCACGTCTCCCGAACACAATCACCGCATTCTCCTCCACCATTTTCGCCACGTCACGTGACTCACGCGCTGGCGACCGAGGTAACAAAGACGGCGTCGGCGAGGGAGATTTTCCGGCGAGAAGAGGAAGATTAGTGGAACGGTAAGGGATGGCTTCTTGCATTGAGATTTTATCAAAACGGCAGCGTGTTGGATTCAGGATGAATTTGAGAGATTCTGGAAGAGAGAGGGGGAATATAAAGAAGAGGTGGTGATAAAAGAGGAGACTCTAACGTCAACGGTGGTTACGCGTTGTGGTACGTCACAGGATTGTGGGTGACGTCGTTTTACATCACCCGCATTGTGGACTGATTCCGTGTTACGCACCAGTTATCGTCACCGCTGTTCTCACTAACAACTTTATGATTTAATGAATTAATTAATTAATTTTAATTTAATTTAATTAAACCCAATGTAGTGGAAAATGCAAGTTGGTGGGTGAAATCTTTGGATTATGGAGGAAGAAGACAAAATCCTATCCAGAAGGGGTTATGACGTCATCCACAAAATTACACGGTTTGTCTTTGTTGCACATCAGCGTGAATACGCCATGTGGCAGGATAACGTTATTGGTCCACCGTTCTCCTATATTTATCTAAAACCTGTCATTTTCAGCCACGTGTACGATGATATCATAATTTCAAATTTTTTTTTGCCTTTTTGAAAAAATAATATTTTCTTCAATTTGGATATGGTTTTGCGAGGGAGGTTTGTCTTTCCTCGACTTGTCTTAGTTTTCTCTAACTCCCTTAGAAGAAATAGTTTAGGCATTTTTTTATCACATAATTTAAGTTTAACGTGAGATTTATTGCAATCACTAATTAAAAACTTCGATTATGTAATTAAAAAATATTTAAACTATTACTCTAAATAATATTTTATAAATTTTTTGTTTGTAAATAAATATTAGAAAAATA
>NW_019013683.1:2311-13193 GCF_000150535.2 Carica papaya | reverse complement strand
GTAATATTCTTACTAACTAGTGTAGCTTACCATTTTATTAACTATTTCAGATTACAACACAAGATCCAGATCCCGATCAACAAAAAAGTTATGAGTAGTTTACCTCCTGGACTCTCTTCAAATGGTAGTAAAAGTTAACCCCTATTATATCTATTTATTTATTTTTAATTATCGTTTGTTTTTTTTTTTATGAATCAATATAGAATGGACATTCTGTAGTCCTATTGAGCATTATAATTTACTATGTAATGAATATAAACTCTAACTTTATTATTCACTTCCATATTTAAAAAAAAATCTTTTTCTTTTAGTTTCGAGCATTTACAAATCATCATTTTATTTATCATACATATAAATTTAAAAAATAGAAATTCGGAACATTTTTATGTATTAAAGGGAGCATAAGATATTGTAATAAAAGTACATTTCAAATATGTAAATCTGTAAACCTGTAAAAATTAAACACACAATTTCGTACTGAATTAATGAAAAAATGTAATCGAAAGCATACCTTAATCCATCGTGGAAGAATTGTTCGTGACCAGCAGTAGAATCTTCCGAATCAGCACGGTGCTTAAAAATTAATTTTTTTTTCTAGTGACATGATTTCAGAAAAATAAGAATGACAATATTATGATTCAGGGATCATAACTATCTTTTACATCAATAAATTTTACAATTTTCATTTTACCCATAATAAAATAAGAATATTACAACAATAGTATCTGCACATTATAAATTTATATTTAAACCTGATGCATTAAATTCTAATACTGTTTAATCATATTTGATCACCTTTAAACGAGTTTATTGAATTGATAGTTTGTTACGTATAATAAAACTCACGTTAAGTTCACATGTAAAAAAAAATTCAATATAAGATTTTCTGAAAATATATTTTGTCCGAATAAAAATAAAATTTTTGTGACCATTATAAAAAAATGATTGAACAATTTTTTTTTTTTTCAAAATTTAAATGGATGTATATTATTGAGCTTTTTTCAAAAGTGAAATTAAATCATGATTTGCTTTAATTTTAAATGTTCATTTACCAATAAAATATATATGATGTATGATAAAGGGATATTGAATGATTTGCAGTTGCAAGGCAAAAGATTCCTTTCCTCTATGTGCAATCTAATTCACTGTTCATATGGTCCCCAAGTACTTTTTGAAGGTGATATTAGATGGTTATATATGTACTATATATATATATATATATATATGTGTGTGTGTGTATATTGGCATTCTCTTTTGTCACCTTATAGGTTTATGTGTTCGTATATATTATCGATATATAGTAATTACTTCAACAAATTCCCATATAATAGAGGAAATTTTTACAGTACCCGGTCAAGTTATTCATTTTCCAACTCGACCTGAGTTATAAAAAAGTTAAAAAAGAAAATTTTATGCGAAGAGTATATATGGTACCTTGTGAAGTACCCTAATCCTCTACTTGTACTTGGCTATGCAAAGTTACTACATGCCCCGTTATTACCACCTTACATTTCCTCATATATGCATTTTTTTAAAAGTTTGGAGAGTCCACTATAGTCTAATTTGTCAATAATCAATCCTAATTTTGGGATTTTAAGACACCATAAAGTATTTAAAGGTATAATAAATAAATTAAAAGATATACTTTCCTTAATCCCTAATAGAATAAATAAATTAGCAAAGTGAAATAAATATGTACATAAAGTTAAAGGCAGAACCAATACTGTTTGGGAAAAGTGCCAAGGGTAACAGATTTAATGACCAATTTGCAACATATTTTCATACAAATATTTAAATTTTAATAATAATTTTAAGTACATCCTAATTAGTGGTATTCCTAGAAAATTGAGATATATTTAGAAGTGGTAACTTAACTGGATGTTTTCAAATATAGTGGTAAGTTTTTTTTTTTATTTAATAATATATGAAAATATAAAGGGAGGAAATAAAGCCCATTCTATGTACGAAGAAAAAAACAAAGGCAAAATGTAGCAAAATGACCAGAGCAAAAGCCAGCTGGCAAAAATCAATAAACAAGAAGTACACTATAGAGTACCACTATTCATAAAGGAAACAAATGGTGGGGGGAAGGGGGTAAATCAATAAAATCAAATATCAAATGTGTACTCATAATGATAAACAAAAGATAACAAATATAAACTTATGGAGATGATGGGGGCCAAATAAATAATAATACAAAATGATCAAAACAATGACAGCCACCGATACACCATATTTTCTGTCTAGAACACCAAAGCCATACCACCCCATGCCAACGCCAATCCTACAACGAGTTTCCGCAGGCACAACACTGTCTCTGCTCCATTCTGCAATTTTTTTTTAAAAAAATAATAACAAAAATGACAATCCAAATCTATTAAAAATAATAAATAGATTCTTCCAATTTTATATTACTTTTTTCCATAAATGCAGATTTATTTTTAAATTTTCGTCTTAGATCTGATGGTAATAATAATAAATAAATTTTATCAATGTTTATCCCGTGCCACGCGCTTACTGTAAAAATTAGTACACAGCAGCCTGACATTGATTTGCAACCGGACTAAAATCTCGGCGCACACTTCAAGATTTTACTCTGTTGAACAAACCTATCGGGTCCGCTGCCTTGTCGTTTCGCCCTCAAAACATGACCGCCAGACACCATCGTCTTCCGTACTATGCAAAATGCGTCAATAAATGGCTCTTCCGCCGGTATCAGAGCTGGCGCGTGTCTCACACGCTCCGCATGCGCTCGGCTTTCGCGCTTATAGAAACAATACGATGCACGTTGTGCACGCAGCACATTGCGCACTTACCGGAAGGTAAAAGTAATAGTTCACAGTTCATTGTAAAAGTACTTTACACTATTCGGACAATGTACTTATTAGAAGGAAACGGTGTCGTTCAGTTCGTTTAAGGAGGTAAATATGATTAAATCTTAGTATTGTATTTTGGAACCGTCATAGATCTTCGAGGTTATAGTGTAGATCTGGGTGGGTGCACATTGCGATCTGGCCGCATGTTAATTCCTAAAATCTAAGGCGAAAACGTGTGGAAAAGAAATATGAGAAAGTACCTCATCGGAGATCACGGCTGGAGCAGGAGAAGTTGATTCGAGGCTTGGAGCAGGAGATTCGGTCGGCGGAGCAGGTGGACTAAGCATGTCTGGACCTGGAGCTGGCGCAATGTGCTTCTTTGGCTTCTTCTTGCTGGGAGTTGGAGCTGGAACATCGGCACTTGGAGCAATAACCGGAGCCGGAGGGGCCCCAGCCGGAGGAGAGCTTTCGGGAGGAGTTGTCGGTGCAGCTGCGGGTGGAGATCTCGCCGGAGGAGTGCTCGCGGGAGGAGAGCTCGCAGGTGGAGTGCTCGCTGGAGGAGAGCTTGCAGGCGTTGAAGCTGGTGGAGAAGTAACCGGTGCAGCCGCCGGTGTTGAAGATGTCGGCGCCTTCGCAGGAGCTGGCACCGTCTGTTTGGACGGGGAAGCCGCTGGAGAAGAAGCGGGTGGCGATGATCCGGTAGGAGTGGTGGGAGCCGGCGACGTAGGTTTGGCAGGTGCTGCGGCTGGTGATGTCGCCGGAGTGGCGGCTGTAACCGGGGCCTTAGTAGGAGCAGCGCCAGGAGACTGACCTCCGACACCGGCGACAATAATGCACATAAATACAACTGTAAAGACGTTATTCCGTTCCATCGCCAGAAGCTTATTTAGGGGCTGAGAGAGAGAGAGAGAGAGAGAGAGAGAGGAGAGAGAGTGAAGAGTGAAATAGTGGCAGGGATGAGAGCATAGATATAGGCCTGTACCAAAGCAACGGAGGGGCATTTGGGTAGATCTGGTCCGTTGAGAAGCAAGTGGGGACCACATTCACATGGGAGAAAGTAGCCGTTGGATCAACGTGTTAGAACCGTTTGGGCCCACCCAAATAAGGAAGAAAACAAAGAGACACTAGTGTGTAATTTGGCAATTGACACTGTTTTGGCTGAGCTGGGTCCCATTTGGAGGCCAATTCGGTGCATGTGATAAGTCTACTATATATGTCCGCCTCAGCCAAAAAGATAATTAATCGCCACTAAAGGAGGGTTAGTGCAAAATGGGAAAAAGCTTATTTTGATTAAGGGTATAGTCGAAATAAAGTTATATTTTATTAAATTTAATACTTTTTATAATTACTTAAAAATTTATATTTATTAAATAAATAATTTTTTTACTTTAAAAACTTCAATTCAAGTAACACTGAATTCTATTTGTTGTCCAGGTAATTCAAAAATATTAATAAAAAACATTTAATCAAACTAACAAATAATAATAATAATAGTAAATATTTAATTAGTAATAACAAATCTTGCTTTAGTTAAGTTAAAAAGCATTGATGTGATTCTGTTATGATCTGTCTGGCTTTAGGCTGGAGAGACAGCTGGAAAATTGCAATGAGACAAACCAATGGGAGGAGCCCACGTGGGGATGTTAAGGCAATAATTACGGAGCGAGTGTACGATAGAAGTGGTAACTTTAGTGGCCCACCGCCAAAGAGGTCCTTGGAGTTAACTCTCTTCTGTGTTTTTCTCGTCTTACATGGAAGAAGTGGTGCGTTGCGCGACAGTCTATTTTCCTGCATTTTTTTCCGTGATGGAAAATATATTTTTCTTACTTTTTGTTGCCTTGATTTCTATGGCCTATGTTATATATTATTCAATAAAGTAAATGTATTTTATACATTTAATTTGTACTTAGTATATTTAAATGTATGATTGGTTAACAGTGATTTTATCGTATTAATTGAATAATTAGATGTAATCATAATTAAACATTAAATAATATAAAAAATATATATTTGTGATCATTTAATTAATTAATTAAAATTATCATTTTAAAAATATATAAGTCGTCAATTTGTGACTAATAAATATTAAAAATTAAATTGTACTAAATATTAAATTTTAATTTTAATAATTTATCTTAAACTTTAATATCATATCATACATCAATATATCTATTTTATGAAATAAATTCCTTGTTAAATATGTGAGTGAGAGATATTGGATATAATATTTCAATCCATTTAATGATCTAACTTCATCTATGTCATAAAGTTATTTTATTTTATAATAAAGTTCTAAATTTAATTTTATATACAAATTGATTATATTACAGCTCTATATGATTCTCTTCTAAGACTATAACCAGCTTTAACGCGGTATAGCTTTAGATTTACCAATGGAAGGAAGATTTATGCCACCAATTGCGCCTATTTTATGTTCTTCTAGAATTGGTTAGTCCACACTTGCTAACGAAAAGAATAAAAGCATATTAACAGAGAGCTGGAACCGCAAGCGAAACTCGTTTACACAATCATCACACTTACAATTGACTTCCAATGTGAATACTTGATGCTTGAACCATTGATGCGACACCGTTTAATGGGCTAATGGGCCGAAGAAGTAACGAAAATGGGCTTTTTGGATATTTAGTTTGGGCCGGTTGTCTGAGAAGATACGAACGTATTTAATTGGTTCACTTGGGCCCAAGCCCTACGCGACCCACATTACATAAAATAAATATAAAGTGGGGATGGATCACAAACTTTGCAAAACCCCCATATGTATTATTCATATAAAAGAAAATTAAAAAATAATATTAATAATAACATGTATTAAGAACACAAATGAATTCCCAAACCTTATATATATATATATATATATAATGGATGCAATTTAAATTTTACTCTAATATATTATTTTGACAAAAATATAATACGAATAAAAAAATTGATTTATAAATCAGGTTCAAGCTCCATTCTTATGATATCATATAGCAAAAGAATTATAATAGGCATACGAATTACTTAAATAATATACAATATATCAGTCTCAATTTCAAATAATAACTTAAGTTATGCATTATTAGTAACTTAAACTTAAATATTTGAAGTACAAAAAAGTTATTAAGGAATTAATAAGTAAGTTTAAAATATTACTAATATTCATTTAATTCAAAATTAAAAGAATTTAACTAAACCAGAACCAGAATATCTTGACCTTAATCATGCGGTAAAGGTAATTAAATATTTATTAAATCGTGCATGTATGATATTGAACTAGCTAGAGTCATGCCTTTTATATATATGTGTGTGTGTGTGTGTGTGTAAGTAAACTTTGATTTAGTAGTAAATTAATGGTGGCCGCATTTTCTTGAGACCAACCCAGCTTCTACTTTCATCATATATATATATATATATTCACGGTCTGATTGTGGTGCTGTAATGGAGACTGAGATGGAGATCATCATGACCTAGCTCGTATCCCTTTGCAATTTACATGCTCTGGAGTACAATGTTACTGCAAACCTGCATTAATTCCTTTGCTTTTTTCTCAACTTCAAAATATGTTTATATATATATATATATATATATGTTGAAAAGTGTTTTTTCAGTGTTTTATTTATGAATCGCAAATGGCTGACTGCTACCTTCAACTCTAATAACGGGTTTAAAATAAACTTAAGATTTTTAATCGTAGTTTAATTAGAAATTAAAAAATATAAACATCTATTAAAAACATCAAAAATAACATCATTCTATTTGTTTAAATAAAATTTAGAAATTATTATTATAGTTATAGGTAAAATTTTATATGAATTTAATTGTTATTATTTTAAAAAGAATTTAATTTTTATCATCTTTTAATTAAATTGGATATGAATTGTGATAGTGATTTTTTTTTTCTTTTGTTACTAAAAGTTTAAAAACTAAAAGTTTTTCAGGCGCATTGTAGATAAAAAACATTCGTGATAAGTTGTTGGAGATCACATGTTACACGAACATAGTTATGAAGACCAAATTGTAATGAGAAGTTAAAATTTATCAATTAATTAGCGTATTTATTCTTTTCGCAATATACATGCTAAATTTTAATACACCAATCATTCAATAATAAGTATGTGATATAACGTACAAATGTAATATAAACATTAATACAGTAATTATTCTTGATAAGTAGTTGCACAACCAAAGAACTATCGATCTCAAGAATAGTGTTTCAGTCTCTTTGGAAAGTGATTATTGTTATTCTTTATTGTATTGTTGATAAATCTTATTAATTGAGAAGATTGAAGGGTAAATAATGATTTGTTACAGCTTTAATTATGAACAAGAATTAGGAAGTTAATATTTTTATAAACAAAAATTATTATTTTCATGGAGTAGAATTTAAATAAATATTCAAGAACTAATAAATGTAATTATTTTATTTAATTTAATAAAAAATTACAAAAATAGAATTTAAAATGAACAATAAACAAATTTAATTAGTATTGTTTAACTCAACAATAGTAAGTTAAGTCTTCTATAAAAAATTATATTTTTGACTAAGAGATATGTATTGGTGTATGTTCTTAGTTAAAAATTATATTTTGTCTTATATTCCAATTATATCCACATATAAATTAATTCATAAAAATATAAATTTATAATAGAAAGTATATAATAGCAAAAATTGGACGATGGAGAAAAAACTTTTATGTATACCAAATCTTTGTCTTCTGTCGGATTTATAATATCGTCCATCTGTGCAGCTAATTCTAACCCAATTTCTCTCGGCCATGGATTCACCAGGACAGATCAACAGTCCTACTACTACTACTACTACTACTAATTCTAATTCTGACTCCTCTTGTTTTTTCTGCAACGTGAAAGAGCCAGACCCATCTCTGAGAAGACCTAAAATTGCTCAATTCTTCAAACAAATCCCTATCAGAGACGACCCAGAACTTGTCTTGGTCTTAAGCGGACTCTGGAACATCGCCATGATTAACCCCGACGACTCTGAATTCCCATCTCTCGGCATCTTCGACTCCATGGCTAAACTCATCCACAGAGGCGTCGACAACAAGAAATGGCTTCGCAGAGATCAGAATATTTATATTCCCTACTACGCAGCCCATATAATCGGTTCTTATACCATGAACAAATCTCAGTTAGCAGAAAAAGCTGTCGAGTCGGGAGTGGTTTTGGCCTTGATGGAGCTTTTGAGAGGTAAAATCAGCTGGGTTGAGCAGCGAGTTGCGGTTCGAGCACTGGGTCACCTTGCCAGCCATGAGAAAACTTTTGAAGCTGTTGCTGTATATGAAGCAGAGCTTGTGAAACTAGCCATGGAGATTTCTTGCAGTTGTCTTGACGTGGTTTATGAAAAGTTCATCAGAGTGGAATATGGAAAAAGATCGAAGTATCACTGTGATTTGCTCACGAGAGGACTCGGCGGTGTCGAGACAGAGAATAAAAAGGCGGAAGAATGGGCGAGCCAGCTTCAGTGTTGGTCTTTGTATCTTCTAAATTGTTTTGCATGTAAGGAAATGTCTCTTGATCTTCTTTGCAACAAAGACTTTCTCAAAGTTTTGAGTGGAATCTGGGGTGGATTGGTAAATAGAGCTTCACCCGGTGGAATTGGACTGATAAAAACCCTGTGTTGCACCAAAATCGGAAGAGAAAAAATTGCAGATTTGAGAGAAGTCGTGGATAGTCTCTGTAATCTTTCAAGGTCTTCAGACGATTGGCGGGAAATCGCCATTGATTGTCTTCTGTTACTTCTTAAAGACCCAGAAACCAGATTCCAAGTCATGGATACTGCAGCTTTGTTTCTCGTTGATTTGGTCGAACTCGGAAATCTTGGAGATAAAATCACGCAGGTTATGTTACAGGACTTCCATAAAATAAGGTACGGTGACCTGAGGTTGAAGAACAAGGAAGCTGAGAAAGCAGTGAAAGAGATATGGGATTTGAAGGTGGAGAGAAGAAGAAGAGAGAATCTAATGTCCGATCGAGAGCTTAAAGAAAGAGAATCCATGGCGGGTGTTTTGAAACAGGAAGGAAACCAGAAGTTCTGGCCAGGTTACGTTGAAAATTCTTTGGAAATATATTCAGAGGCATTGGAGTTATGCACAGTGAAGATGAGAAAAGAGAGAATTGTTCTGCACAGCAATAGAGCCCAGTGTTATTTGCTGCTGAGAAAACCAGAGGCCGCCATCAGCGACACAACGAGAGCTCTGTGTTTGTCAAGTTCAGGGCGTCCTCACGGTAAGAGCCTGTGGAGACGATCGCAGGCTTATGCCATGAAAGGGTTTTCCAGAGAAAGCCTGATGGATTGCATAGCGTTCATCAATGCACGAATGAAGTCCGTGGAGAAGAAGAGAGTCAGGATTCCATACTACGCGGTGCAGATGATCAACAAGCAAATGAATGCCACGTGGCTGTTTGCAGCTGCAGAATCTAAAAACTGCAGCAAAGAGAAAGTTGAAAAATCTAAGAGAAAAAAACCACAGAATCAAAATCAATTACCACGTAATAGTTGTTTACATGAATAAGAACTTCCTGATCTAACGAGCGAAAGTTTTACATCTTATAAATTTAATCTCTAATATAATTATAAAGTTCAATTTATTGTGTGCAGTATTAAAAATTTTAGCGAAAGAAAATTGAGAATGAAAAATAAAATGACTACAGAATTTATGTAATTTAACTCAATGCGACTTATTTTACATGAGAGATGAATCCAAATTTAACATAGAAAATTATTAATATTATAATATATATTTTTTATTCTTAAATTTTAAAAATTAAGATACAAATTTAACTATGAGAAAAAGTTATAAATATATACGAAAAAATAAAAATATTACTATAAAATTTATATAGAAATATAGAGAGGATCACATTGTAAACATTAAAAAAAAACAAACTAACCCTAACTAACTTCGTTTTTTATTTGAGTAGGGATGGTTATGTATAGTCTATCGATCAACCACTATCTTTTGTTTTTATTTGTTATTTTGTCTCGTGGATATGAGATTAGATTTCTGATTTAACCTTTAATGATTTGTTTAGTAGCTAATTATCTTGTCTAATCTTCATGAAGCTTCCCTAGAGAGTTAAAGACCGTGCGTGCGGGAACATTTATAGTTGGCAAAATGTCTTCTTCAGATTAAGATCCTGCCACCTGGTCTCTGAAATTAATAATAAAAATTTCCTACAAAGTCTTTCAGAATCTTTAGCATTACCCATCTAGATTTGGAGCATATCATATCCCCCCCCACCTAACGCACTAATTGCATAAATAAGAGTGAAGGCCAAAACTTTACAAATACAGACAAAGCCAATTGGTGATACAGAACCAGAAGGTTTAGTCTTCCATTATCATTAAAAATTATAAATTGGTTACGAAATTCTCAGTCCGGAATTTACGTTTCCTGATACCTCGTGTGTTTTATTTTTATTGTATGTATCTGTATATTCATCTTCTTTTGGCAGAGGTTCAAGTTTCATATGATTATTACAAAATAAAACCCCCCCAAAAATATTACGAATAGAAAAAAGATCACCGAAATGACGGACAAGTTAACCTGCCATCAAAATTTCTGACTCTCAGAAGCTCTTATCGAATAATCTCCAGAATCTTTTAAATAAGGTGCAATGTGATTGCAAAGCCAAGAGGGTTGGGTTCCATTTCTTCCACACACGAAATTACTAGTTCAAACCCAAAAATTGTGGTGACAAATCCGCTAAAAATAATAGCTATGATTCAAACTAGACATTCCACAGCTATGGAAAATACAAGTCCAAAGAAAAATTATATACTGTAGTAAATAACAAAATAAGACCCATCAACTATGTCGCGAAGTATTTAATTTAATTGTAAAGGGAACTTCCTGAAACACCGAGAACAGTTAATGATAATTGGTAAAGGATTTTAAGGTTTTTTTTTTTTTTTTTTTTTTTTTTTTTTAAAAAAAGAAAGAATTGCAGAAAACCAACCCCAACAAATTTCCGAACTAACGATAAACTAATCCAACGACTAATCCAATCTATCCTGTTAAAAAGTTATTGAAACACAGTGAATA
>NW_019013682.1:2096-13233 GCF_000150535.2 Carica papaya | reverse complement strand
TTATTACACCCCCCCCATGCGTAAGGCATCATTATGCAGAATGTGGAATCGTGTGTGGTGTGTACATCCTCTCTCACACATGGCGAAGGGTCAGGACTTGCGCGCGTCCTATTGAGCGTAGGCCAGTCATCCGTGTGTCACATCGCACGCGGACAGGCACAACAAATTGTGCGCAGCGAGTCGGCACAGCAGGCCTTCGGGTGATGCCCAGCACGCCAAGGCGCACTCGCGGTAGGAGACCTGTGCACCTGTAGGCTAGCCTATAATGCGTCGCTGCTGCCTCAAGCGACGTGCCATCGTCGCTGGTGGAGGAGGCCCTCCTCCCTTTTTTTTTTTGCCAAAGCATCTTTTTCTCCTTTCTCTTCACCGGATTTTACCACTTGGTGTGAATCTGACAGTTTCAAAACTCTATAAATTACCCTTCCCCTTCCTTTCTTTCTACACTTCCATTCTTTCATTTTTTTTTAAAGATTTAAAGAGAGAGAGATAATAGTCTAGTGGGATAAGAAGAGAAAGAAAGGAGAACGGTGAAGGAAAAAACATCAAGGTCTCAATAAAGAATCTAGTACTTCTTTCAACGTCTTAAGGAGTATTTTTAGATAAAATAAATTAATATGATTGTTATTTTTCCTATTTTGCATGCCTTTGTGTTTAGATAAGTGGAATTATTTTTGTTTTCAAGCATGCCATGTGAATTACAGATAGTTGATGAATTTGCATGTAATATATATAATATGTATTCTGTAACAGTAAAAAATATAAAATAAAAGAAAAAGAGAAAAGTGGAATGAAGCCTGTATAGTCTAAGTGTATTTGTATTGACATGCATATTGTATCAAGTGTCTCACTAGATTTTTTATCTCTGAGGGGTATCTGTTCCTCTTGCCATTCGGGGTATCTGTTTTTCCCTTCCCTATCTGGTCTAGAAAGACATAAGAGGACTGCTCTCAATGGATGGTGGCGTACCCTCTAACGAGAGTGGTATCACACTCTCTGTAGGGGTCACCCGTGATCAGTAATGTCGTGATTGTGGATATTTGTTAAGGCCACTACGGCTAGTACGACCATGGTCATAGATCGTACCATGGTTTGGCCAGTTAGAAATGGGCTTGAGCAAATTGTCATATCTGTATCTGATCTTGTCATTTTACTTGGGCAGTTGAAAATCTGTATCTGCCCTGAAAGGTAGAAGTTATGACGACTTCGTGAAACATGACACTAAAATTTGAGCATTTCATGATTTATTTGATTTTGTCTATTATTTGCCATGACGTATGTTTTGTTATCTGTATTAACGTAACGTTTTCTTAACAAATAAATGATTTTTTATAATGTGAGATAGGTAAACGAGGAGGTTAAAATAACTAACTTTTGAAATCTTATGATGTTAATTTAATATTATTTTTCTTACTGAGCATATAAAACTCACTATTCCCATGCCCCCCAGATGAAGAAAAAAGTGAAAAATCGCAGGTTGACCTACCCTTAGAAGTCTATGAGGATCCCGTAGATTCATAAATCTGAGTGCATGACTATTCTTGCACTCTGATGAGTCCAATAGCATAATGAAAGAAGTGGCCCTTATGTTTTGTTTTGTATTTTGCAGCCACTTATGGCCTCATTATATGTATGTATAGATCTCATATGTATTTATAAGGGATTTGTAATAATTTCGTTCCGCTACATAAATTTTATCATACACTCGTTATTCTGAATATGTATCTAACACCCATTTGCTTTAATTAGCAAATGGGATGTCACATGATTGGCAGGTCCCCATCTTGTTCATGGAGAAGGGCTATTTGATCACACCATACTGAGGCATAGCCTGTAAATTCAAAGGTGACCAACTTAAGCTTTTTTTCTTCACTATAGTGGCGGTAGCTGAAGATGCAGTCAGCCATCCACTCCCACTCAAGATAGGCTTCAGGATCATTTTTTCCCTTAAAAGTTGATATATGGAACTTCAAGTCATGGAGGCCTCCATCTGCCTCTTCGCGACGGCCACCCTGTCTGTCGCCAACTTCATCACCATAAGATCTTGTTTCTTCCCGTATTATTTAGCATCAGGCACGATTGCGATTGTCTCCCTGTTCCAGATGATCCATGCGGGCAGCCATGTTCCCCATTTGGAAACTTAACTGAGTGAACATTTCCAGAACCCTCTCTTTTATGGTTACTTGTAACACCCCGCTCATCGTGTGCTTAATTAATTTGAAAAATCCTATTTGTTTGGGCCTTTAGGCTGCATTGAACTCATTTAATTTGCTCCGCATGTTATTTATCGTAAATCGTGAATCTTACCTATTTTTAATTATTTTGATTTTATTTAATTTTTAATTGTTTTTATTTATTTCTAATTTAGTTTCATTTATGTTATTTATTTATTTAGAAAAAAATTAGAAATTCAGAAAAACGGCGAAATGGGAAAATCTCGTGGGGATGGACAACAACCCACGCGGAATGCCTGCACATTGTGCGCGCCTGCATGCGCACAACACATACGTCCCATCGACTCGTGTGGTGCGGGGCCAGACCCTACGCTCGACATGTTGCGTGAAGGCTCGTCTGTGCATCACCTCGTGCGCGGATAGGCGCCACACATTTGTGCATGTCATCTGCACAGCAGGCATGTGCAGATAGGCCCCTGTGCACCTAAGGCCTACGCGGGCAACGCCTACCGCAGCTTGGCCATGCGTGCGCAGCAGGTGGCCTGTGCACCTACAAGCTAGCCTACAGTGTGCCAGGTAGGCCATTGCCACCTCAGGCAGTGCGCCGCTGTTGCCTCGCGCCGCCATCACTGGCGGAGGAGGCCTTCCTCCCTCATTTTTCGTGTTGAGCATCTTTTTCCTCTCTCTTCATCGGATTTTGCTACTTAGCGCGAATCCAACGGTTCCAAATTTCATAATAGGCTCCCTTTTAATCTTTCCCACACTTCCATTCTTTCATTTTTCAAGACTTAGAGAGAGAAGGGGGAAAAGAAAAGAAGAACGATGAATGAGGAAATATCAAAGTTTTGGCAAGGAATTTAGTATTTTTTTTCAATGTATTAAGGAATATTTTTAAAAAACTTATTAAATTATGATAATGATAACTTTTCCCGTTTTGCATGTTTGTGCGTTTGTAAGTCTTATAAGCTAAACTGTTCTTGTTTTCAAGCATGCTATGTGATTTATAAACACTTGATGTTTTGCATGTAATAAAAATTAATATGAACTCGGTATTGTTATCTAGAAAGTTAAAAGAAACAAAAAAAAAAGATAAAGTGGAATGAAACATGAATGGTCCGAAGTATGTATCTATACTGACATGCATAATGCATCAAGTGTCTCGTTAGGCTTTTTATCTCTGAGGGGTATCTGTTCCCCTAGCACCATCCGGGATATCGCTGTCCCCCTCCCCCATCTGGTCTGAAAAGACGTAAGAAGGCCACTCCTTGTGAATGACGGTGTACCCTTTGACGAGAGTGGTAACACGAATATCTATTAGGGATCACCTTTGGCTAAGTACTATCATGACTGTAGATATCTGATATGACCACTATAGTTGGTTCGACTGTGGTCGTAGATTGTACCATGGCTTGGCCAACCAGAATTATGCTTGAGCAATTGTCATTATCTATATCTGATTTGGTCATTCCACATGGATAGTTGGAAATATGTATCTGCTTTCAGAGAAGGAAGTTATAATGACTTTGCGAAGCATGAAACGAAAATTTGAGCATTTCATGATTTATTTGATCTTTTCTATTATCTAGCATGATGTTTGTTTGTTTGATTATATTAACGTATTATTTTTATAATGTAAGATAAGTCTACGAAGTAGCCAAACGGTAGGTATTTACGTTAGAATAATTCACTTTTAAAACCTTACGATGTTATTTGAATATTATTTTTCTTACTGAGCATATGAAACTCACTCTTTCTATGCCCCCCTAGATGAGGAAGAAAATGATGGACTGCAGGCTAACCTACCCTTGGAAGTCTATGAGGATCCCGTGGATCTACAAAACTTGAGTGCATGACTGTTCTCGCACTTTGATGAGTCGAATAACATAGTAAAAGAAGTGGCCTTCTTTTGTGTTTTCATTTTGTAATTATGGCCACTTCTGGCATCAGTTATATGTATATACTTGGAACTCATATATATTTGTAAGGGATTTGTATTAATTTGTTCTATTGCATAAACTTTTATCATGCACTCGTCCCTCAGTTTCTGTATGTGACACCCATTTGCCTTGAATAGCACTTAGGATGTCACATTACCTTTGCTTGTGTTAACCTTACAATCTCTCAATTGACAACTTCTTCTATCGAGTTGAGCATTTGAAATCAGAATCACTTGGATCGAGTCTGTACGTTAGTCCTTACGACATAACAAGGATCCTAAAAGATATTGATTTCTACTGAAGCTCATAAACAAGCACACAGGAGCAAGAATGGTGTGTTTTTTTGTTTGTTAAGCAACTAGTATTGATTAGTCGCTTAATTTTTTCTTGTAGTGGAACAAGATTCTAAAAAAAAAGAAACATAAATCACATAGAATGACAATTCGAACTGATTAATGGGTTAATTCTAAACTTGTTTGGATATCAATATTGATAACGAAATCTAAGTTAAGATTAATGGGTTAGTTCTAAAGTCTAGTTAACCTTATTCAGGGACATAACCTTTCAGATTTAATGAAACTCTTAGTCAGACACTTCATATAAATCTACATATAATTAACCAATTATCTGACCTTATTCAGGAACACGAATACATGCCACAAGTCAATTTCAGATTATCTATTCGAACAAATCTATTATGCAAAACCCTAATAATCATGAGTTGAAATCCCATCAATTGAAAACCCTAACTTCTCTATTCGACACATCATTAAGGAATTCAATCAACAAAATATTCATACAAGCATTAAACTCAACAATTTTGCATAAAACAAACTCATATATCATTAATCAAAATCAATACCTTTTATAGTTTAGGGTTGATGTTTTCTCCAATAAAAGAAACCTACTCCATAATTAAATTGAGAAAACAAAAATTGAAACTAAAAGAAAACATAATAAAATAAAATCAAATTGGGATTGTGTCTTTGTCTTGAGCTTGATCTCCTCTCCAATGGTGTTTTGAGTTTTCTATAAGAAGAAAAAGAAAAACCCTAACTTAGAACAACCTCTCAATTAAAAGAGTGCTGCTACAATACTAATAATATGTCCTATATATACTAGGGTAAATAACAAAATTTCCTAAATATAAATCTTAAGTAAAATAAGAAAGAGAATAAAACATCCTAAGCCATTTAGGAAACCTAAAAATTCTGCCTTTCCTACATGACCATTTGCATGACCATGCGTCTACCCATGTAGATTTCTGTCTTCAAAATTCTGTGTATATAGAGACTTTAGGACTAATGCACATCACCACCTGCATAATCTGTACTGGTAGATGCATGAGCATGCATCTACCAGTACAGATTTCTGCCCTTTTCGTGCCTTTATCAAAAACTTTCCAAATTCTCCCAAAATCACTTAAAATTTATAAAATAAACTGCTAGTCCAGAATTGGGTAAGCTGCACGATCATCGATGAAGCACAAAGCGAGGCTCAAAGTCCAACGCAAAGATGGAAGACACGTGCAGTATGCATAAACTACCTTTGGCACATGAGTAACAAGCATGGAGATCCACCCGTCCAGGTGGATAACATGCATATGTGAAGCAGCGTGCAAGCGTCCGACTATAATAGCACGCACGTCCCACGCGCGCAAGACCAAGTACGACCTTTATGAATGGTTTGTAATGCCTTTCAGCCTTTCGAACACCCCCAGTACTTTCATGAGACTTATGAACCACATCCTTCGACCTTTTCTAGAAAAATTCGTAGTTGTGTACTTCGACGATATCATAATCAACAGTAAGAATCTACACAATCACATCCAGCATATTCGTTCTGTTCTTGAGGTTCTATGAAGGGAACAATTATATGCTAATGCGAAGAAATGTACCTTTTGTAGTGACAAGCTAACCTTTTTACGATTTGTGGTAAGTGCCCGTGGTATCGAGGTTGACAAAGAGAAGACAAAAGCCATTAAAGAGTGGCCCACATCGATAACTGCGAGTGAGGTGAGAAGCTTTCATAGGTTAGCCGGTTTCTATTGCAGGTTTGTCATAGGTTTTAGTTCCATTGCGGCACCCGTAAATGAGTTGGTTAAAAAGGATATCAAATTCGTGTGAATTGAGAAACAAAAATCCAACTTCACCCTATTAAAGGAAAAATTATGCTATGCCCATATCCTTGCTTTACATGACTTGAACAAAAAATTTGCGATTGAAGGTGATGTTTCAGGAATAGGTATAGGAGCTGTGTTGATGCAAGAAGGGCGCCCAATAGCCTACTTTAATGAAAAACTCAGTGGCTCACCACTTGATTACTTGACCTACAACAAGGAGCTATATGCCTTGGTACTATCCTTGGAAGTGTGGCAACACTATTTACTGCCGAAGGAATTTATAATCCGCACTGATCATGAATCCCTTAAGCATTTAAAGGGCCAAGGTAAGCTGAACCACCGAAACAGTAAGTGGGTAGAGTTTATAAAAACGTTCCCCTATGTGATCAAGTATAAACAAGGAAAAGACAACATCATTGCAGATACATTATCTCGACGGTATGCGCTCCTCTCCACTTTAAGCTCTAAATTGTTAGGGTTTGAGCACATAAAAGAGATGCATGCCAATGATAAAGATTTTTTCTTTATTTACCAGCTAGTGAGCATTATACATTCCAAAAATATCACTAGAGCAATGGATTCCTCCTAAAGAAGAACAAATTCTTTATACCAAGTTGTTCCATTAGGGAACTATTGATACGAAAAGCGCATAGTGGGGACTCATGGTACATTTTGGGGCAGCGAAAACCCTAGATATGTTACAAGAACACTAGTCAAATATGAAAAGGGATGTTAAACATATCCGTAGCTAGTGTATCGCTTATAGGCAAGCCAAATCGAGACTAATGCCTCATGTTTTGTACACCCCGCTACCTATACCCACTAGCCTTTGTGTAGACATCTCTATGGACTTTGTGTTAGGGCTGCCAAGGACTAGGAGAGGTCATGACAGTGTATTTGTTGTGGTAGACCATTTTAGTAAGATGACCATTTTATTGCATGCCATAAAACAAATGATGCCACAAATATTGCCAATCTCTTCTTTAGGGACGTCATCAAACTTCATGGTATACCTAAAACCATTGTGAGTGACAGGGACGTTAAGTTCCTCAACCACTTTTAGAGAGTGTTGTGGGGAAAGCTAGGAACGAAGTTGTTGTTCTTCACTACCTGTCACCCCCAAACCAATGGGCAAACTGAGGTGGTAAATAGGACCCTAGGATCCCTTCTAAGAGCCATGGTAGGCCGTAACTGGAAGACCTGGGAAGATTGTCTACCTATGATCGAAGTTTCCTAACATTGAAGTATTCATACTTCCACTTGGATGTCACCTTTTTAGATAGTATACGATTTTAATCCTTCGACTCCATTAGATCTAACCCCTGTTCCTGTGTAATAAGTAAAAATTATTGATGGGAAAAAATGCGCCGAACTCATTAAAGCCATACATGAGAAGATTCAGTAGCACATATAAAAATAAAATGAAGTCTATGCCTGCATTGCTAATAAGGGATGGAAGCACCTCGCTTTCCAACCAAGAGACTGGGTATGGGTTCACCTATGGGAAAGAAGGTTCCCTAAGTAGCAAAAATCTAAGCTGAATCCTCGAGGAGATAGACCATTCTAAGTTTTGGAGCGTATCAAGGACAACGCCTACAAAATTGACCTACCAGGTGAGTATGAAGTATTCGCTACTTTTAATATATCTGACCTGTCTCCTTTTGAGGTAGGTGAATATTCAAGAATGATTTTTTTTGAAGAAAGGGAGGATGACGTGAAAGCCATCACGAAGGATATCCTGATAAAAGAAGAAGAAGTGCAGGACTCTGAAGTCCTTGACAAACTAGACTCAATGGGTAAACAAGCCCAGTTGCCCGTAGGCCCAATAACCTGAAAGCTTCAAGGAATTTTCAATCTGCTAGTCTAGGGTTGTGTAAGCAACACGATCATCGATGAAGCAAAAAGGGATGCCCAAAGTCCAGCGTGAAGATGGAAGACACGTACAGTATGCGTAAACTACCTTTAGCACGTGAGTAACGAGCATGGAGATCCACTCATGTAGGTGGATAACTCCCACGCATGAAGCAGCGTGCGACTGGAACAGCACGCACGCCCCATCCATGCGCTCGCAACCTGCAGCCCAGGATTCCTTCTTGGCCACCCCATGCAGATGAGCCTGTGGACAACCCAACCAACCCAAGACCACCAGCTTGTAACTCTCGTAGGCCTTTTCCCACGTAGCTCGCGTGGATCGACCGGCCTGGCCCATCTGAGTGACCCAAACCCAGTCGGCCCTTTCGCTTTTAACTATTTAATATATTTTATTGTTTTATTATTTTAAAATTTTAAAAGGCTTTTGGGACCCACTTTTAAAATTATCCATGTTTTAAATTAAAATCCCACATGCCTAAACTAATTTCCACATGTGTTTTACATGGAATTCACATGGGATAAATATTTTAATTATTATTTTATTCTAATTCTATTCTTTAGGATTATTTCATTAATTTATTTAGGATAGAATAATTATTTTATTATGTATTTATCCTAGATTTAGATAGAATTTTATCTAGCAAATTATTTTATTAAATTATCTCAAGAGTTTGTACTCATCTAGATTAGCAAGAAAAGGCTATAAATAGGCATTTGCCCATAGGTTGTAAACTCCAATTACAATCAATTTAAGAGAATTCTTGAAAGCTTAGACTTTTCTTCTTTTAACATTTTTGCTAAAATTAGCTTCTTCAAGTTCTTCGAGAAGCAGGATTCGTTAGAAATCTTATTGAGACAAGGGGCGGGAATCAACTTATTGGTAAGTTCGTGGCATTTTTCCTTTCCTTATTTATTTTTCATAATCTTTGTTTATACATTCTTTTTAGGATTATAGATTCAATCAGAGGGAGAGATTTATCTAGGCGGTTATAGTTTCGATATTGCATAATGTTGAGTGAGTTATAGAAGTTGAATCGATCCTCCCTATACCCTCAAGCTTGACAAACAAAATGTTAAGTATGCATGGATTCATAAAATTTTCAATTACCCCACCCCAAACTTTTAAAATAGACATTGTCCTCAATGCTAAGAAGAATTTTCAAAGGAGATGATAAAGATTGAAATATAAAGTATAGAATACTCCCCTGAAATTTTTTTCGTGAGGACAAACTGCTTGTAATCTCTTTTAGTGTGATGTGGAAAAATGTTCTTGGTTGTCCTCTTCCATGGAATTATCTAATTTTCGCTTGATTCAATTTGGGCGAACACTGTGGCTATGGATGATACCTGAAAGCTCTTCAAACTTGGCATTTACATTAATAGTTAACATTACAATTGAAGGCAAGATCTGTTCAAGAGAAATAGATGAAAAGGAGTTAGCTAGGTTTTCATTTAATTTTTTTTTATTTTTTTGTTTTTTTAAAATTTTTTTCTCAACAGCATGAGCATGCAGCTGGCCATGCCATTTTTTGCCCCAAAAATCTTTTTTTAGCATGTGTATGACCATGCAGATGGTCATGCACCTTGTTGTCCTCCTTTCCTGGTTAAGTTTGAATGTGCCTGAGTGACTGCATCACCATGCTTCAGCTCATGCAGCTTGCTGCCCTATGTTGTTTGTCATGTGTAACACCTCCAAAACCTTGCCAAATGATGAAACGTTACTTAGATTATACCATGAGACACATCAAAGAAGCAAACTCATGCTTAAACCATAACATACCACTTAGAACTGACTAAATACATTGAAAACAACGAATAATTAATCCTAAAAAAATTAAAAACTAAAAAAACATTAGTTTGTCGGATCGTGTGGGTCACCAAAACAGGCCTGTGTATTGGGCCTACGCGTCGGATGTGGGCCTGCTGGGTGCACAACTAGTCCAACTCCAGGCTGGGCGCGTAGGCTATGCATGTACGTGTGCAGTCTGTGTGCTTACGTGTGTGCAGAGCATGAGGGTTTGTTGGTATGCTCGGTGCGTGCACGGGGTGGCTTACTCATGCTTGAATGTGATATCCCAAACACTAATTAAAGCATAAGGGTGCCAGATACAGAAACAGATACGAGTGCATTTAAGATTAATTAAATGCAGCATAATAAAATATTGCAATCCCTTAAAAAATAGTAATAAAGTTCCAAACCTTACAATACTGAGGCGAAACAAAATTAAATAGAATCCTTTACAAAAGATGGACTCATCAGAGTGAGGAACAAAATATGCACTCGTAATAGTTCATGGATTCATGGGATCCTTAAAAGCTTCAAGAAGCAGATCAATGATCAGTTCCTCATTATCATCCTCATCTGAGGGGGGCATGGAAAAGGGGTGAGTTCCACATACTAAGTAAGATAAACAGTATTTAAATAACATCACTAAAATTTTAAAGTAATTAAAATTAAAAAAGTACCTTATTTACTGACATCGGAAATTGTGTCAGAGATTCATTTTAATAATTATGAAAATATTTTACTTTATTTAGAGAAAACATCAAATCAATCATGTCAAATCATGTCATACTCTTATCAAATCCTATCAATCATATCAAGTCAATCATATCAATCATGTTGAACTTAAATAGAGAAAACAAAACAAATCATGTCATGCTTTGTCTTATTTTCATTCTTCGGATGAAGTTGTTCTGACTTCCATCTACAAAGGACAATACAGATTCCCAACTACCTATATGGAATTATCAATTCATTTCATATCATATTATATTAGCAATTTGCGGCTTGCTAAACTATCAGCACATTTATAGCTTGCCAAATCATGACACGATCTATGACCACGGTCGTGCCAACTACAGTATAGTCCTACATGTAAACTACAATCACGGTCATACTTCACCAAAGGTAACCCCTACAATCATATCATATTACCACTCTTGTACGTCGTCATCCACAGGGAGAGGTCCTCTCACCTCTTTTCAGACCAGATAGGGGAGAAACAGAAACTCTTAGAGATAAAAATCTAACA
>NW_019013680.1:0-18250 GCF_000150535.2 Carica papaya | reverse complement strand
AAAGAAGCTGAGACGGTGAGCAAATTTAGAGAGAGAGAGTCAAGGAGAGAGAGAGAACTGTAAAACAGAGTCCAAGGCTGCAGCACCCTCTGTTTCTTTAATTTTAGAAGAATTTGGTTTCTTTTTGTTTTTTTTTTAAGAGAGGAAAAAACTAACTTTATTGAATTGCATGATTACATTTATAAGCATGGAGTTGTGCTTGATTACACCAAAAATGACCCGATAAAATAAAACTCAGATATTCATGTTAACACGCTGCATGGCAGCTGCGCAGGCTCCGGTGAGTCACTTTCTTCACAACCTACTTTTGAATTTAAATTTGAATTAAGTAAATGGATAAGATCGGTAAAATCAATAAGCTGCTTCTATGGTCAAAGAAAGGAAAAAAGATTTACGGAGAGGGACGAGAGCTGTAAGTGATGAGACAAAGCAAGCTTTGGCGAGTCTTTTCAAAAAAAAAAAAAAAAAAAAGTAAGTTCTGAAAGAAAAAATCAGGGAGATTGAGAATTACCTCCCCCAAAAATGGCGTCAGTCCTGCTCTGCACTTTCCAGAGAGAAAGAAGGAGCTACTGCTGTATTTTACTTCCATTATAATTTATTTATATTATAAAAGTAAGATATAAACTAAGTAAATACCTACAATAATCATACTTTACTAAATCAAAATGCTAACTTTATTTATATATTTTATTATAATATATGCCTCTACTAACTCATTTATGTTCTATCTTGCTTTCATCATTAGATGGTTTCTATTCTTCGGGCTTTTAATCATTCCAGCTCAAGGAAGAATTCTAGCAGGTACTTAAGAGATTGTGATGGTAATATGTACACTATATACATACATCTATGTATACTTAATCTTGATATTTTATACAGCATTTTTGAAGTTCTTCATTTAATCTTCGGTGTTGTAAAACTTACTGCACGTTAAATACTGAATTACAAGATTATTGATGAAACGAGAAACTATATACAATAGATATATCCAAACACATTTACATATGTATACTTAATCTTGATATATAGACTACATACATATGTTATATATATATATATATATATATATATTTAATCTTGATAATTATCTGTTTATTTATAACTTGAATTAGCAAGAGATTATTGTTGAAACAAGAAACTCGTCACCATCTCCGACCACGCCAATTGAAATTTGGAATGCTCAGTCATCGTGTTGACTCCATGGATTACGAGAAAATTCTGCCATCACCACCTCCACCTCTATGAGATCACCCCCATCATCATACACCCAACATACCACCACCATTACAACCAACTCTTTGCATGGAAGAACTCCAGTTCATTTCCATCATATCTATTTTAAACAGTATTCTACCAATATTACCTACTATTTGCGGTTCACAAGCTAGCTGAAGAAAATAAAGCATGATTCCCAATATACGTGCATATATATATATATATATATATATATACATATACATATATATGTTAGAATTAAATTAAACCAAATCTAAACAAAACATAAAAATTTTGTGCTGAATAAAAGAAAATAAACATGGAAACGTACATAAATCCATAATGAAAAAAATCTGCACGTCATGCGGTAGATATTCTAAATTAATACGTAATATTTTGAGTTTTCACTCTCTCTATTTCTGATGATGAAATATTAGAATAGAAAAAATTCTACATGTAACTTAGGGATTATAACCGCCTATTTATAGGTAAAACCGACTTGTAAATTTTTTATACTCCTAATTTGACTTATCACAAAATTAGAAATTATAGATTTGATCTCTACACATAAAATAAAGTTCACACTTTAATTTGATGCATTAAACTCCAATATATCATTAACCATATCAGATCACTTCTAACTGGGCCCAATTAATCTAATAGCATTTTATGCACAGTGATTTACACATATAAGTGTACATGGTAAATTTAAAATCCGATAATTTCTTACTTGGGTTATATGTGTTACCTCATAATTGTACATTAAATAACTTTATGAGTACCCAGAATTTTGCTATCATTACCTAAATACATCCCTAAACAATCTCGTCCATCAATCATATCAACATAAGATTAAAGTGGTCTTCGCTACATCTATCGTAACTAAACTTATCAATGGTCATGTATATTAATATAACTAAATGATATAGATTAAGCATGGATGTGTAGCATGAAAATTACATGCAATGTAACCCAAGCATGTCTATTTCCAACTGTAACTACTTTAACATTAGTGAGATCAACTGCAAAAAAATTAAGAGATAAAATATAAACAAGAACAAAAACATTATAATTGAAATTAATTATAAAATTCATAAACTAAATCCAAAATACAAAACTTATGACATGTCTTTATTATAAAAGCAACTCTGGTATAAAACTCTCATTGAAACTATACATCACCAAAAGGTACTACACTCATACGAGCAATGTGTTCATGAAATACCTTAACTATTAATCCCTTTGTGAGCAGATCTGCAACCATGAAGTTTGTCTCGATGTGCTCTATTGATATATGTTTACTGTGAACTCTCTATTTAACAACTAAGAACTTGATATCTATATGTTTTGATTTCGTCGAGCTCCTGTTGTTGTTGGAATACATAACTGCAGACTTATTATCACAAAGTAACTTTAACAATCTTTCTATGCCATCAACAATGCACAGCCTAATAACAAAATTTCGCAACCATGTTTCACGATTGCACGCCTCACAACATGCTACAAACTCTGCTACCATGGTGGAAGAAACTATGAGTGTTTGCTTAGCACTTTTTCAAGAAATGGCTCACCCAACAAGTAAGTAGATATAGCCCATGTGGATTTCCTACTATATTGACATCCGATGAAATCAAAATCATAATAACCAATGATTTCCAACTAATCCAATCTCCTGTATGTCAGCATATAGTCTTTTGTTCTCTGAAGATACTGTATAATGTGTTTGATTGCTTTCTAATAATCCATACTTAAATTAGTTAAATATCTCTCTAACATCCCAATAATATGCGCAATATCCGAACATGTACAAACTTACGCATACATAAGACTTCATACAACTGAAGCATAAGGAATCTTTTGTATATCTTTAGTCTCAAAGTCATTCTTGGGGCATTGACTAAGAACAAACTTATCTCCTTTAGACATAAGGGTGTCACCTGGTTTACAATTCTACATGCCAAATCTTTTAAGGACTTTTTCGATATACCTTTTTTGTGATAATTTAAGAATACTAATAGAGTGATCCCGGTATATCTGAATCCCTAATACAAAATAAGTTCCTCTAAGATCTTCCATATCAAATTTCTTTATCAAAAATCTCTTAGTTTCATGCAATAAGCTTATATCACTACTAACAAGTAGAATGTCATCGACATACAAAATAAGAAAAATATACTTACTCCCACTAAACTTATGGTATATACAATCTTCAACTATATTCATTTCAAAACCAAACGAGATGATAACTTGATAGAATTTATGATACCATTAACGAGAAACTTGCTTAAGTCCATAGATGGATTTCTTTAGTTTGCAAATAATTTGTTTCACATCGCCCGATATGAAGTTTTCTAGCTGCACCATATAAATCGTCTCATCAATGTCACCAATGAGAAACGTTGTCTTAACATCCACCTGATGTAATTCAAGATCAAAATGTGCCATTAAAACTATTATAGTTCTAAAAAAGTTTTTTGATGAAACCGGAGAGAAAGTCTCTTTATAATCGATATCTTTTTTCTGTGTAAAGCCCTTGACAATATAACGTATCTTATACCTTTCCACATTGCCCTTTGAATCCCTCTTAGTCTTAAAAATCTATTTGTAACCAATAAGTTTCATACCTTCAGGCAATAGGATAAGATCCCAAATGTCATTGTCCTTCATGGACTTAATCTCTTCATTTATGACATCAATCCACTTCTGAAAGTTAGAATTTTGCATGACTTGATGGAAGTTGATTGGATCATCTTTCATCATTCCAATGTCATCCTCATATTCATGGAGAAATATAATATAATCATAATTGCACTTCTCCTCCCTCTAGTAGATCTTCTTAATGGCATTGTTCTTTAAGATGTAAAGTTTGTTATTCTGGAATAGCTTTTTGAGCATGAACGAGAGGTATTATGACATTGTCTTAATTTGGATTGGCTTCTTGAATAATGCAAGGTATGAGAACTTGATTCTGATCATTGTCAAGAGCAACTAAGGGAATATTAATATATTTCTCTTTAAAGACAAGGTCTCGGACTCTCTCTCTCCCATCATAAACTCAACATCCTCAAAGAACTGGGAATTTTCCGTTTAAAATATTATCTTAGTAGTAGGATCATAAAACTTATAACCCCTGAATCTTTTAGAATAGCTAACAAAATAACAACTTCTTGAATCCAATTTCTTTTTATGTGGCATATAAGGCTTGCCTTCAGCTGGACATTCTCAAATGTGCAAATGTCTCAAACTAGGCATCTTGTCATTCCAAAACTTATAAGAGGTCTTTTTAGTTGCTTCAGTTGGAACTCTATTGAGTAAATATATTGCGGTTTTTCATGCTTCTCTCCAGAGTGATTCAAGTAAGGTAGAATGACTAATCATACTCCTCACCATATCCTTAAGTGTTTTGTTTCGTCTTTCAGTAACATCATTCTGATAAGAATCTAGCAAACGGTCCTGGATGTTATTTACCTGATCCGTCATATCTACCAAAGTATTCACTACCACAGTTAGATCTAACAGTCTTAATTCTTTTGTTGAGTTGGTTCTTAACTTCTACCTTAAAATTTTTAAACACATCCAAAGATTGTGATTTCTCATGAGTGAGATAATGGTAGCCATATATAGAATAATCATCTATGAACGTTATGACGTATTGTTGACCATTCTAAGAAACCGTAGGGAATGGCCCATGAATATCTGTATGAATCTTCTCTTCTCTCTAGTGGAATGACATTGGTTCTTTAGGGTGTAAAGTTTGTTATTCTGGAATAGCTTCTTGAGTACGAACGGGAGGTATTATGATATTATCTTGATTTAGATTGGCTTTTTGAACAATGTAAGGTATGAGAACCCGATTCTGATCATTATCAAGAGCAACTGAGGGGATATCAATATATTTCTCTTCAAAGACAAGATCCTAGACTCTCTCTTTTTCCATAAACTCAAAATCCTCAAAGAACTGGGCATTTTTCATCTAAAAAATTATTTTAGTAGTTGATCATAAAACTTGTAACCCCTAAATTTTTCAGAATAACTAACAAAATAACAACTTACAGTTATGAAATCTAGTTTTTTTTCATGTGGTATATAAGGCATGTCTTCAGCTGAACCAAATGTCTCAAACTAGGCATCTTATCCTTCCAAAGCTTATAATAGGTCTTTGTAGTTGCTTTAGTTAGAATTCTATTGAGTAAATATGTTGCGGTCTTTAATGCTTCTCCCCAAAGTGATTCAAGTAAGGTAGAATGACTAATCACACTCCTCATCATATCCTTAAGTGTTTTGTTTCGTCTTTCAGCAACACCATTCATGCTAGGCGAACCTGACATAGTGTACTGTAAGATGATACTGCATTCCTATAGGAATCTAGTAAACGGTCCTGAACATTGTTCACCTTATCCGTTATATCTACCATAGTATTCATTACCACGGTCATATTTAAAAGCTTTATGTCTTTTGTTGAGTTGGTTCTTAACTTATGCCTTAAAACTTTTGAACACTTTCAGGAACTGTGATTTCTCATGAATGAGATAAAGATAGTCATATATAGAATAATCATCTATGAACGTTATGAAGTATTGTTGACAATTCCAAGAAATCATAGGGAGTGGTTTACAAATATCTGTATGAATCTTCTCCTCTCTCTAGTGGATCTTCTTAATGGCATTGTCATTCTAGAATAGCTTCTTGAGTATGAATAAGAGGTACTGCGACATTGTCTTGATTTGGATTGGCTTCTTGAACAGTGCAAGGTATGAGAACTTAATTCTGATCATTGTCAAGAGCAATTGAGAGAATATCAATATATTTCTCTTTAACGATGATGTCCCGAACTTTTTCTCCTTCCACAAACTCAACATCCTCAAATAACTGGAGATCTTTCGTTTGAAAAATTATCTTAGTAGTGGGGTCATAAAACTTGTAACCCCTGAATATTTTAGAATAGCCAACTAAATAACAACTTGCAGTTATGAAATCCAGTTTCTTTTTATGTGGCATATAACGCTTGCCTTTAACTAGACATTTCCAAATGTACAAATGTCTCAAACTAGGTGTCTTGTCTGTTCAAAGCTCATAAGAAGTCTTTGTAATTGCTTTATTTGGAACTCTGTTGAATAATGCAAAGTACGAGAACCTGATTCTGATCATCGTTAAGAGCAACTGAGGGAATATCAATATATTTTTCTTTAAAGCCAAGGTCCAGAACTCTCTCTGTAATGCCCCGAAAACCTTTGCGCTTAATTTGTAATGTGAACCCCTATTTATTCAAGTCCTAAGGCTGCTTAAACTTTTTAAATATTTCGTAATTTTAATTTTCGAATAAGTATCGTATTTTATATTTTAGTTAATTAAATAATTCTTAAAATTTTTCATTTTATATCATTATAGAAAATAATATTTTATTGTGATTTAAAAATAATTTTCAAGAAAAACGGAGAAAATGCAGAAATCTTGCAGGAAAATGCCAGTGCGAATGGTCCTGCTCCTGCGGGCACAACACGTCGCACGCGCGTGCGCGTGTGTAGTTAGCACTGGACATGCGCACAGTGCATATGTCCTGTCCTCACGGGGCATGAGGCCCAGTCTGCAAGTATGTCCCATAGCACACAGATGGGCGTAGTCCATGTGCATCCCATCGAATATTGATGGGCGCGACTCCATACTCCCTGTGTGCACGCCATCCGCACAGAAGGCCTATGTGCAGCACCCTATACGCTATAAGTCTTGCGCGCCTGCAAGCTAGGCATGCAGCGCGCAGCTGACTGGGGTAGTGTGCGGTTTCCTCGAGCAGTGTGTGTCGCCCCCTTGGGCACCGTGTTCCATCGTCGCTTGGGCGACGTGCTACCATCGTTTGGGTGGCATGCCTTCATTTTTTACCACTTAGTGCAAATTCGACGATCCCTAAATTCTATAAATATGGACCCTCCCTTCACCATTTCCTCATCATTTTCATTCTATTCTTCCATCCTCCAAGAGCTTAGAGAGAGAGAGTAGAAAAGAAGAAGAAAATGTGTAGAAAACTTCATGGTTTCGGTAAAAAAAAATAATATTTACTTTTAAACATCTTAAGGAGTATTTCTATAACAAAATTTATGAAGTTTGAATTTATGATTTGCGTTATTAAAATTTAATGTATAAACGAAGTAAATTTTACTTAATAATACATGTTTTATGATCGTATATGAACTTGTTAATTTGCATGTGATTTAAATGAATTAATGCTTGAAATCAATACTGATTTGTGATGCAACTGATGGTGAAAAAGTGATTAAGCATTAAATGGTATATAGACATGAGAAACATGTGCTCGTATTGACATGTATAATTTATAAATTATTTCATTAGACTTTTTATCTTTGAGAGATTTCTATTTCTTCCCCCATCTGGTCTGAAATGACTATTTTCCGTGGATGATAGTGTACCCTTTGACGAAAGTGATGATGCGATATAACTGCAGGAGTCACCTTTGACGAAGTACGACCGTGACCATAGTCTTACTGTAAGACCATTGTGGTTGGCATGGCCGTACTCATAAATCATGTCATAATTTAGCAAATTGCAAATGTGTTGTTAGTTTGGCAAGCCGTAAATTACTGTTATAATTGAACTAATCATTCCATATGTAGTCGAAAATTCATATTGCCATCAATAAATGAAAATCAAAATGATTTAGTGAAAAATGACACAAAAAACTGTGTATATCATGATTTGTTTGATTTTTTCTATTATCAACATAATTGATTTAATTGATATGACCTTAGCATGATGGATTTGATGTTTTTTTAATAAATAAATTATTTTTATAATTTAAGAAAAGACCCTAACGTAACTCTTGATGGTAAGTATTGATGACATAATTAATTACTTTTAAAATTTCATGATGTTATTTAAATATTGTTTTCCTTATTGAGTATATGGAACTCACCCCTTTTCATATCCCCCTCCAAATGAGGAAAATAGTGAGGAACCGATCATTGACCTACCCCTTAAAGTTTTTGAGGATTTCACGGATCCACAAACCTTTGTGAGTGCATGACATGTCTCGCACTTTAATGAGTCTTTTTACATAATGATAGAAGTCACACTTTTGTATTTTGTTGCCATCAATTATATATGCAATTAGAAATCATATAATTTGTAAGAGATTTGTAATAAATTACTCCTCTGTATTTAATTAACTACCATGGACTTGTAATCTATTTCTGTATCTAGTACCCTTATGCCTTAATTAGCATTTGAGATATCACAAATGGTATCAGAGTAGTTACGCGGACCAATCCCTTACAATTGAGGCTATAGGTAGAAAACTCTTTAGGTTATTTAGGAAATAAGTCATGTTTCAGAAACTAGACCACCAACTCGTGTCTTCCTTTTTTTTTTGTAGGAATGACACTAGGAAGACCTTCTGTAGAACGTACCGAAAGACCTGAGACTTCTACAGAAAGACCTGAGACCAAGGATCTTTTGACCAGGGCCGAGTTTACCAAACTCTTCCGAGCTATCCAGGGTCTGAGCGCAACTGTAGGACAAAACCAAGCCAACATTTGCCAACATCCTACCTTAGAATATCGACCAACCGAAAGATCTATCTCCCACAACATAGTGGAGTTTATGAAGCTTAACCCACCCTGCTTCGAAGGAGGCTCTGACCCCTTAGTAGTTGAAGTCTGGATCATGTATATATAGAAACTTTTCTCTATCTTAGACCTAATTGGTGAACAAAAAGTTCTCCTAACAACCTTTATGTTAACCAGTGAAGTCGAACACTTGTTGCGACTTAAAAAGGAAGTCCTACCTACCCCTACCACTTGCGAGGTTTTCATGGACGCATTCTTTGAAAACATTTTTCCAGTCTATGTCCGAGAGAAGAAGGAGGAGGAATTTCAGGACCTCCGTCAGGGAAACTTGATTGTTGCCCAATATGCAGCCAGATTCTTCCAGCTGTCTAGGTTTACTCCACTAATGGTCACCCCTAAAAGTCATAAAGGTATGAAGTTTCTGAAGGGCCTTCATGTCAATATCTACAATCGAGTTGCGATGATGAGATCTACAATTGAGTTACGATGATGAGACCTAACTCGTATGCGAGGTGCTAGAACATAATCAATTAGTCGAACACCATATCTCAGTTAGGCACCAACGAATTGGTCGAGTCTGTACCCAACAACAACAACACCAACTCCAATAACCTAAAAGAAGACTGTTTGACCTAGTAAACAACCACCTAAGAAATGACCTCGAGTTGCCACTCCCCTTACTCTACCTCTACCTATTGAACAACCTGCTTGACTTTCCCAACCATGCCAACATTGTAATCGCTTGCATGGTGATTAGCCATGTTGGCATTTGAATCATGCCTGCTATAGGTGCGGAAACACTCAGCACCTTATGAAGGACTGCCCTCAGTGGCCGAAAGACGTGGCCAGACCTGTAGCCCATGGTCATGTGTATCACTTGAAAAAATTCGATGCCATCCCAACTCCTATCCTTATCTAGGGTATGCTTTTTATCAATGAAATATTTGTTAGAGCTCTAATCGATATAGGTATTACCTACTCTTTTATCTCATGTGCACTTGCTTTTAAATTAGATATTAAGCCTGAACTTCTAGGTGAAGTACTAGCTGTAGAAACTCCCTCTAAGGGTTTACTAGAAGCTTACCATGTGTATAAAAATTATAAAATAAAAACTTCAGAAGTAGAATTATTAGTAAATATAATACTTTTAAATTTCTCAAGATTTGACGTCATTTTAAGAATGGATTGGTTAGAGAAATATATGGCACTTATTAATTGTGAAAGTAAAGTTGTAACATTCGATCCTCAAAACTGAAATAAAAATCTACTTTTACTATTTTCTAACTATTGAATAAACAAGAATTTGGATGTTGATCCTATTGCGTATTCCATTCCTACTGTATGCGACTTTCTGGAAGAACTACCTGGTCTATCTCCCCTACGGGAGATAGAGTTTTCTATTGATCTGCTTCCTAGAATACAACCAATCTCAAAACTTGCCTATCGCATGAGTCGTACTGAACATGTGGAATTAGAAACCAGCTCTCCAAACTTCTTAGTCAAAAATTCATCTACCCTAGTCATTTCCCTTAGGGTGCTTCGGTGTTATTCGTGAAGAAAAATAATGCTCTCTCAAACTGTGTGTAGATTATAGGGAACTCAACTGGGTAATGATAAAGGTAAGTATCATCTACCTCGTATTGATGACATTTTCGATCAGTTGCAAGGAGTTACGATTTTTTCCAAGATTAAACTCAGATCGAGATACTACCAATTACGAGTTAAAAAAGAAGATATTTCGAAGACTGCCTTTTGGTATCGGTACGGTTTGTATGAGCTCAAAGTTATGCTTTTCGAACTAACTAATGCTCATCTACTTTTATGGACCTTAAGAATAGGGTTTTTCAGCATGTACTGGATCAATACGTCATCGTATTCATTGATAATATTCTTATGTACTCTAAGAGTCAGGAAAAATATGCAGTCCATTTATCTAAAGTATTAAGGACCCTTAGTCGGAACCAACTGTATACTAAAACTCAGCAAATGCTCTTTTTAATTGGATCGAGTCTCATTCCTTGGCTATGTAATTTCGAGCGAAAGAGTTTTTATGGATCCGTCCAAAGTTAAAATAGTGATCAACTAGAACCTACTAACTAACGTAGCTGAGGTACGTAGTTTCCTTGGTTTAGCAGGTTATTACTGATGATTCATCGAAGGATTCTCTAAGATTGCTGCTCCGTTGACTTGTCTCACTAAGAAAGGTGTACCTTTTATTTGGGATTATGAATGTAGCGAAAGTTTTATAGAATTGAAGTATCGTCTCACCTAGTGTTTATCCTCCCCGATAACACTTTAAGATTTTATGTTTACTGTGATGCATCTCATATTGGTTTGGAATACATTTTGATGCAACACAGTAGGGTGATCACTTATGGATCCAGACAATTGAAGTCTCATGAGCATAACTACCCTACTCACAACTTGAAATTGACAACCATAATCTTTATCTTGAAGACATGGTGCCATTATTTGTTCGATCATATGTTTGAAATCTACATTGACCACAAAAGTTTAAAATATATCTTCTCGCATAGAGAATTAAACATGAGACAGAGATGTTGGATGGACCTCCTGAATGATTATGATTGCAAGATCATCTACTACTTCGGTAGAAAAAATGTAGGTGTAGATGCATAAGCTGGAAGGATTCTGTTGTGTTGGCCCAAACTATGGCCTCTAGTTAGAAATTAGTTGATGTTATGCAGATACTCTGCCTCAACCACTATGGCAACAGTGTCTATCTCACCTAGATCCGAGCTTTGCCCAATCTTTTTATGAAGATTTGGGAAGCTGTCTACAGACCAAGAAATCACCCAAAATTTGAGTTAGTTTACTTCTAACAAGTTTGTTGATTTCAAACTCACAAATGATGGGTTGTGCATATTTTGGGACAGTATTTAGGTCTCTGTCACAATTAGGATGGACGTTCTCAAGGCTGTAAATGCCTCTAAACTGTCCATCCAACTCAAAAATACCAAGATGTACTGAGACTTGAAGCGTCAGTATTGGTAATCTAGAATGAAGAAGGACATTGTCAACTACGTCTCTCGATGCCTTACTTGCTAACGAGTTAAGGAGGAACACCAGAGACTCGACGATTTGTTATAGGGCCTCCCTATTCTGGAATGAAAATTGAAGTATGTAACCATAGACTTTATCACTGGCCTACCCAGGATCTGCTCCGGTTGTAATGCCATTTGGGTCATCGTTGATAGATTAACCAAGATTGTTTACTTCCTATTCATCAGAAGCACTGACTCTACTAGCAAATTAACTTGCCTGTATGTCGATGAAATTATTCGACTCCATGGCATTTTTTCATCTATTGTGTTTGACCGAGATCCTTGATTCACCTCCCATTTTTGGGATAGTTTTCAAGAAGTCCTTGGGTCTAGATTGTACTTTAGTACTGCTTATCATGCCCGGACTGATGGTCAGTCTGAACGCACTATCCAGACATTAGAAGATATATTGTGCGCTTGTGTCATCGACTTTAGTGATAATTGGTATGAATATTTTCTCCTGTGTGAATTTACTAATAATAACAGTTATCATTCCAACATCGGCATAACTCCGTATGAAGTCCTGTACGATAAGCCCTACTGTTCTCCCACTAGCTGGAGCAAAATCGGAAACCAGCATTGTTTGGGATCTAATTTCATCCATGAGACTATCGAGAAGGTTGTTATCATCTATAGGAACTTGGTCACTACCCAGAGTCACTAGAAAAGTTACTTGGATAACCATAGAACACCCTTGGAATTTTCCATTAGTGACAAAGCCTTCCTCAAGATTTTTTCCTAAAAGGGAAAAATACTATTCAAAAAAAGGGAAAGGTTGAGTCCCTGTTATGTGGGACTTTTTTGGATGGTAGAACATGTTAGATCCGTGGCGTACCATCTCACTCTACCCTAAGAGTTTATGGGTCTACATGATGTTTTCTATGTCTCTATGCTTAAAATGTACAAACCTGACCCTTTTCACATCATTCATCACGAAGCGATGTAGGTGAAAGCTAATATGACGAACGAAGAACTCCCAGCAGAAATTCTTGGTTAGACTGATAAGGTTTTGCGTAATAATAGGATCCCCATGGTGAAGGTACAGTGGCAACACCACACTCCAAAAGATGCAACGTGGGAGTTGGAGAACAAGATGAGAGAGAAGTTTCCAAACTTATTCATGACAAATTTGGGTGACCAATGTTTCTAAGATGGAGGGAATATAACACCTTGAAAACTATTGCGCTTAATTTATAATGCGAATTCCTATTTATTCAGGCTCTAAGGTTGCTTAAACTGTTTAAATATTTTGTAATTTTAATTTTCTGATAAAAATCGTATTTCGTATTTTAGTTAATTAAATAATTATTAAAATTTTTCACCTTATTTCATTGTAGAAAAAAATATTTTATTTTGATTTAAAAATAATTTTCAAGAAAAATGGAGAAAATGCGAAAATTCAACTGAAAAACGCCCACGGGAAAGGTCTGGCCCATGCGGGCACCGCATGCTGCTCGCGCAGCCAACACTGGAAGCGCGCACCGTGCGCACATCCCGTCCGTACGGTGTGCGATGCGTGGTTTGTGAGCATGTCTCATCGCACACAGACGAGCGCAATCCACGCACGTCCCATCAAGTGCAGATGGGTGTGGCTCTGTACGCCCTATGTGTGCACCGTTTGTGCAGTAGGCCTACACGCATGGGCTTGCGTGCAACGCCCTACACACTGTTGGTCTTGTGCATGGCCGACTGAGGCAGCGTGCGCCACTTTGGGTAGCGAGCCATCGACGGCTTGGGCAGCATACCACCATCGTTTGGGCAACGTGCCACCATCGTTTTGGTGGCATGCCTCTATTTTTTGCACTACCATCATGTCATGTCGTTTGTTTGTCGGTCATATCCGTCAGTTATCACATCACTTTTTTTCCTATTCATTTTCTCTCTCATAGCCAGATTTCACCACTTTGTGCAAATTCAATGATCTCTATTTTTTATAAATAGGGACCTTCTCTTAACCATTTCCTCATCACTTCCATTTTATTTTTTCTGTCTTCCAAGAGGCATAGGAAACTTTGAGATTTCGGTAAGAAATTTAATATTTACTTGTAAGCATCCTAATGAGTATTTCTAGAATAAAATTTATAAAGTTTGAATTTATGATTTAAATGATTAAATTTTAATATCTATATGAAATAAATTTTACTTGATAATGCATGTTTTATGATCGTATATGAACTTGTTAATTTATATATAATTTCAATGATTTAAAGCTTGAAATCAATACTAATATGTGACTCAACTGATGGTGAAAAAGTGATTAAGTATGAAATGATGTATAAACATGAGAAATATGTACCAGTATTGACATGCATAATTCATGAAGTATTTTATTGAGCTTTTTATCTCTGAGTACTTTCTATTTCTTTCCTCATCTAGTTTGAAAAGACATGAGAGAACCGCTCCCTGTGGATGACAGTGTATCCTCTTACGAGAGTGGTGACACGATATTACTGTAGGGGTCATATTTGAAAAAGTACAATCGTGGCAATAGTCTTACTGTAGGACCACTGTTGTTGGCACGACCGTGGTCATAAATCGTGTCATGATTTCGCAAGCCAGAAATTATTGTTATAACTAAACTGGTCATTCCATATGGGTAGTCGAAAATCTATATTGCCCTCAATAGATGAAAGTCAAAACGACTTCACAAAAAATGATATGAAAAAATGTGCACATCATGATTTGTTTGATTTTCTCTATTATCAGCATGATTGATTTTATTAATATGACCATGACATGATGGATTAATGTTTTCTTTAATAAATAAATTATTTTTATAATTTAATGAAGAACCCTTACATGACTCTTGATGGTAAGTATTGATAATATAATTAATCACTTTTAAAATCTTATGATGTTATTTAAATATTATTTTTCTTATTCGGTATATAGAACTCATCCAGTTTCATGTCTCCTTTCATATCCGGAAGATAGTGAGGAATCAATCGCTGACCTACCCCTTGAAGTATTTGAGGATCCTGTGGATCCATAAATCTTTTTGAGTACATGACTTATCTGCACTCTAATGAGTCTTTTTACATAATGATAGAAGTTTTCCTTTTTATATTTTGATATTTTGTATTTTGTTACCACTTGTACCTCAGTTATATATGTAATTGGAACTCATATTTTGTAAGAAATTTGTAGTAAATTGCTCCGCTGCATATAATTAACTATCATGCACTTGTAATCTATTTTTGTATCTGGCATCCTTATGCCTTAATTAGCATTTGGGATGTCACACTCTCTCTCCCTACAAACTCAACATCATCAAAGAACTTCGCATTTCCCGTCTTAAAAATTATTTCAGTAGTAGGATCATAAAACTTGTAACCCTTAAATCTTTCAGAATAGCCAACAAAATAACAATTTATAGTTCTAGAATCTACTTTTTTTTCATGTGGCATATAGGGCCTGCCTTTAGCTAGATATTCTCAAATATGCAAATGTTTCAAACTAGATGTCTTGTCCGTTTAAAACTCATAAGAGATCTTTATAGTTGCTTTAATTGGAACTCTGTTGAATAAATATGTTGTGGTCTTTAATACTTCTCTCCAGAGTGATTCAGCCAAGGTAGAATGATTAATCATACTCCTCACTATATTTTTAGGTGTTATGTTTCATCCTTAAGCAATACCATTCATGCTACGAACCCGACATGGTGTACTATGAGACGATACCGCATTCCTATAGGAATCTAGTAAATAGTCCTGGATGTTGTTCACCTGATCCATTTATCTAACATAGTATTCACTACAACAATCATATCTAACATACTTAATTTTTTTATTGAGTTGGTTCTTAACTTCTGTCTTAAAATTTTTAAATATATTCAGGGACTGTGATTTCTCGTGAATGAGATAAAGGTAGCCATATATAGAATAGTCATCTATAAATGTTATGAAGTATTATTGACTATTTTAAAAAACTGTAGGGAATGGTTTACAAATATCTGTATGAATCAGATCCAATACGTCCATAGCCTTGTTGGCACCCAATTTCCTCTTGTTTTTCTGTTTCCCCTTGATGCAACTAACACATCTACCAAAATCTGTAAAATCAAGCGGATTAAGAATTCTATTCGATACAAGTCTCTATATTCTCCCTTTGTAGATATGACCTAATCTATTGTACCACAATGAGGCAGAATTCTCATAGGTTAATTTACGTTTAACATATCTTATACTCACATATAAGAATTCATTATAATAAGTAATTGTATCTAGCAAATAAAGATTATCACAAGCTGATAAAGAACCAGTGCCAACCATGTTGGAATTATGATAAAGACTAAATATTCTATTTTTAAAAGAACAAGAATAACCAAATTTGTCCAATACATAAATAAAAATCAAATTTCATCTAAATGACGGTACAACATAAGTCTCTTCTAAATCTAAGTAATATTCAGTTCTTAAGAATAATCTAAATGTGTCAATTGCTTCCACCTTTAATGGTTTGCCATCGTCGACATAAATGAATCTGGCACTTTCATTTGTCTTGCAGCAATGGAGGCAACCCTGCATGGACACACTGATGTGAGTAGTGGCACTAGAATCTATCTACCATGTGTGTCTAGGTACAGATGTTAAATTAACCTTAGAACAAATGAAGTTAAGAAGCATACATTTCCTTGCGTGCCACATATGATAGTTGATGCATTACTTCTTTTAATGACCTAGAGCTTTATAGAAGGAACAAACATTGTCATTTTGTTGTTTTTGTTGTTTCTTCTGTTATACTGGAACCACAATATTTTTACCTGCTTTCTTTTTCTTATTCTTCTTATCCTTTGAGACCGTAGCTGGATGAGCACTCTCTGTCTTCTCATACTTTAACTTTTTCTTCTCCTAAACACAGTATGAGATGAGATCATTGAGAGTCCAAAATTCCTTCTGGCAGTTGTACCTCACCTTGAAATGATTAAAGTATGGAGGAAGAGATATCAAAACAAAGTACACTAGTAATTCTTCTGATAAATCCAGTCTAAGTGCTTTAAGCTTAGCATGTATGTGAGACATTTCAATTATGTACTCTCTTATGTTTCCTTCCCTCTTATATCTCATCAAAACAAGATTCGCCAAAAGTATACAAGCTTCGGTCTTATAACTCCTAGTTAAACGTTACTCGATGGACGTAAAAAAATCTTTAGCTGAATTGATCGCATCAGATATAGTGCCGCTAGAAACTTCTGGAATTAACTGTTGCATTACCAACAAACTCATACAGTTTGATCGATCTCATCTTTCAAACGCCCTATTTTCCTCAAGGGTACTGTTAGGAGTAAGTGGAGCGGGTGGATCGGCCCGTAAAGCTCAATCCAGATCTATAACTCCAAGAACAATCTGAACATTATTTTTTCATATTTTGAAGTTTGTGTCATTCAATATTAGAATGAAATTAACATTCAAAGTGATACTTCCAGTAAAAAAGGAAGCTGAACAGAGAACATACAATCAGTCAATCAATACTTATATTAAACCTTAAACCATAAACAATAATAATGAATTTAAATATAAAAAAATCTCATCTCAAGATATTATACACTCCATTAACACTCTATCTTTAGATAGAGTATTAACTTGTAAGTAATATCTTGTAATAATAATTAAATACTGACAGTAAGAACACACACCAAATAATAAATCTTCTTTTGATCTGATTTATGGTTCACATGCACACAAAAAAACTTAATAACTATCATGTATTTCTTACTTTCAATTAGAATGCAATTATATTAAATATTAAACTTTCTTTGGGTCGATTAACATTCACATAAAATACACCATACAACCGTTTATATTCTAAAATAAATCAACTTATACAAAAGAGGTCACTTTGGTGACATGTTGTATAAATTGATTCATTTTAAAATGCATATATATATACAAATATCTAAATCCAAATTTATACTGAATTTATTCTGTATAAGGAAGAAAAGAATGCACCTATAGGGAGGCTAATCGGCCTCCCGTCGCGGCAGTGAAGTCGTGTCATGCATCGTGATCGACAAGTCACACCGGTGAAACAGCGACGACCTTCTGGTCGCGGCGTGTAGAGAAGAAGCGGTGACCGTGGTCGCCGCATAAAGGAAGAAAAAGAAGAAAGAAAAGAAAAAAAAAACAATTTTTTTAAACATTTCTTTTCTGATTTGTTTTTTTGGGTCGTGGGCCCAAATAGACTAAAGAACTATTTGTTTCTTTTTTTGGGACGTGACTGTGGCCCACAACGAACAAAAAAAAATAAGAAAGAAAGAGGAGGGGAGGGGAGGCTCATATGTGAGTGGACCTAAACCCCATATGAACTCTGATACCACTTGTTAGAATTAATTAAACATAATCTGAAAAAAAAAACTATAAATAAATTTCGTACTGAATCAAAAAGAATAAACAC
>NW_019013679.1:3289-20750 GCF_000150535.2 Carica papaya | reverse complement strand
CGATAAGCTTTTTAGCATACATATTCACATCATTCACCAGCCACCAATCACATGCAACAAACTTATTCTATATTTACATAATAATAGAGTGATACTTACACAAACAATATAAATTACTAGATTAACAATTAAGAGAGATATGATCAAGGTATTTATTGCAAGTAAATCACCAGATGAGAACAATACGGGAGTAGATAAACTAAATAAATAAGAAAGTAATTAAAATCAATAAATTAAAGTACACAATGTAATAGTAAGTATTTTAGGCAGTACATGAGAAAATAAATAACAAATTAGGGCAAATATATACTGACCGATTTCAGCTCTACTGGTGACCTGTAATTAATTTAGGGATTTCTATCTTTTTACAAAACACACCATTTATTGATTATTAGTTTTTAATTTACTATAACAGGAGAAAAGAGCGAGGGATTCTTACCCCAGATCAGTGTTCGAAATATCGTTCTTTTCACTGTGCCTCCTGGCAGTTCTCGGATTTCTTGGGTTTCTCCTGCATAAATGAAAAATACACATCACGTATCCAAAAATACCTCAAAAAGGTTAAAATAAGTGTTTTTGAATTTTTCTGGCACGGCAGTGCTCCCATGCTCCAGCATCGCCATGATCTGGTATTAGCTCCACCACCCACGGTGGCAGTTCCTCTTGGTCTAGTCATTTTCGGCTAGTTTAGGCATGTTTTGGCTAGTTTTGTATGGAAACCTACAAAAAACAAGGTTAAGGAGCCTCTGTCGGCCCAAAAAGAGGAAAATTAAGACTCTACCGGCAGAGGGCTTTCCCAGTGCAGCGTCTCTGTTGTTCCTCCTTTGCGGTCAAGATTTTTCTTCAGCTAACTTGTATCAGAAAGAAAAGATGAACAATATGATCAAAAAATTGAGGAAAACAGGAAACGGGAAGGGGGTCATCGAAGGGGTTTTCGGGTTGCGGCCGGGCAGCTCAATCGAGCTCTGCTCACATATTCTGACTCACTCGTTGCCCTTTTGTCTCCGATATAGGTGTGGGGAGGTTCAAAATTCAATTCCGAGCGAAAGGAAAAAAAATTCTACTTTTTTCGATATCGGTGGTGGCTCCGGTGCGGCAGCGATGGTGTCCCTCCGGCGGCTTAGCTTCCCTCCGCGCCCTTCTTCTTCTTCTCCGATCAGGGTTGTTAGCTAGGGTTTTGGGAGCCGACTAAAGAGAGGTTTAAATACCTCTCTTTCCCTTATCTTGGCTGTTCATTCACGTCGACGTGGAGCAAGTAGGGTCATCCGATTCGAAGCCTGTTTAGGCCAATCCGTGTGCAAATCTGGGCCATATATCGTGATCAAATCCAACTGTCTGATCGAATCTGAAGAGGAAACGGATCTGGACCGTCTGTGACCGCAGGATGTGATCTGGACCGTTGGATCGCCCAGGCACGTGGATCACTCGCGTGGCTCCCCCATGGAGCCAATGCCGGCATGTCTGCCACGCGACGCGTTCTGACTCGTCGTTGCTGCTAATGTGGCCATCCTACGTAGCTCATATTTCTTATTTTTATAGTTTAACCCATGTTTTAAATTTTTCTTTCAAATATACTCCTCCTTATTTATATTTTCATCATATTTTTCTAAAATTAATTTCAATTTCATCCTAAATCCATATTTCTCCACAAATTTAAAAAATAAAAGAATTAAATCGTTTTAATTTATTATTTTGTTAATATTAAATCATCATAGACCAAATTTTTGAGTTCAGATATTATATTTTAACAATATTAGAAAACCTTATAATTATTCGATTGAAATAAAAATATACGATAAGAATATAAAATTGAAATAAATTAGAACATAATTTAATATTATAATTTATAAAAGTAAGTAAACTTATTTAATCATTTATATATTTTATTGAACCAAAAGTATTCCCACATATTATAATTAGAAAACAGGCACTGCGGCGCGTGAAGTTTCAGCATCATCTGACTACATCCTCGCGGCTGGAGAGGGTATGATGATATCATCGGTACGAGGCAATCCCGACGAGCTGCTGTCTACTTGCCAATTGCCATGACAAACGAAAAACTCTAACGATCCAAAAACCTGACACGTGTCCACTTTCTAACTTCTTCTAGCCACGTGGCGTTCTCTGAGGCTACCGGTACTCTCCTCATAAATAAAGCAGAATTTACAATTTGGAGAAGAGTCACCCGGTGGGTCCCATCCCGATATTTCACCAATTCCTCGCCGCGTTTTTTTGTTTTTTAAGCCGCGCTTTTCAAATTTTATGTAATTTTTTTTAATTTTTTAATAAAATTTCTATTTTTTTAATAATTTCTGTACTCTACTGTTTTTAATAATTTTCTTTCAAATATTTTATTTTCTTTTATTTTTTAACTAATGATTATCAAACACGATTGATGAAATAGGCATATATATACATCAATATATATATGTACATTAGTGATTACGTGGCAAGATCATAGTGTTGCAAAAAGCTTTGGGATACGGGAACTTAGAGACATTTAGGGAAGTATCCTAGCTCAATTTCTAAAGCACATCTGCTCTGCTGTCTCTGCAGTTTGACGTTACAGATTCTCCATCGATTGACACGTGTCATCATCTCCGCACTCCCCACCCACTGTTTTCCTTTTGTTTCGTCCCACGTTGGAAACTTGCCCCGAAACGTATTTCTATTTTCCTTAATTTTACCAAATTGCCCCTTCCTTTTTCGAATATTTACAAGGAGCGTTACAGGTGTTGCAGGTGAAGTCATTGAGGCCAGCAACTTGCAGGAAAAAAGAGAGAGAACACAACCAGAGTTCTAACCGTAAGTTGATACGACTCTTTCCGTTTCTCCAAAGGTCGCCACGTCGCCGTTTTGAGCTTTGTCCTTGTTTTCTTTATATACCCAAACCAGCTCACTGTCTGTCACCCTTTCTGCCTTTTCATCTTCTTTATTTTCTCATCTCCGGCCGGTTCTCGTCGGAGTTCTTTCTTCCAGTGACGGTGAACAAAGTTTTCGTAAGTTCTTACTCTCTTGGTATTTTCTTTCAGCTGCTTCTTCTTTGTCAAAGGAAGAGAATATGACATTTTGTTTACACTCTGTTTTCTGCTAAATTAATCTTGTGGTTCACTCTTTTGTTCATTTTATACTGATTCCGAGCCTGCCTTGGTCTGTATGTCATCTATTTCTCTCTTCATTTCTTCAAATTCTTACTTGGTTATAAGCTCATTTTCACGTTAAATGCCTCTGTTTTGGAAAAAGAAAGATTAACTCTGTTTTTTTTTTTCCTTCAAGTTCAGTTTTAATCACTCTAATGGCGGAAGCAAACAAGAAGAAGCTTCACCAACTGCATAGCTTCGGTCCAGATAAGGAGAGCCCTACTGATCTTCTACACAAATGTTCACCAGAGAAAACCCAAATCACCAACCTCGAACAAGAAACAGACCTCAATCTAGGTCTCTCTTTGGGCGGAATCTACACCCAAAAAAACACCGGAGAGAAGCTTTTTCTAGCTAGATCATCGTCGATAGCCGGAGTTATGTCGCTCGGAAAAGACTCCGGTGAGGTCGACGTGCAGGTAAACAGCTTTCTTTCGCTCTCAAGATCTTGCTCGCTGCCAACAGGGGTAGAGCAGGAACATAGACAGGTGGACCTGAGGAAATTGCTGGCGATGAAGCAGGCTGGGAAGAAGACGGAGGAGCAGAAGAAGAAGAATTGGATTTCTAAAAGCTCTCTCCTCCATCCTTCCCTTCTTCAAATTAACTCACAAGAACGTTCTTCTGCAAACAGAAAACTTATAGGTAATTTTCTCTTATTTTCCTTTCTTTTTTACTTAAATTTTATGAGTACACACACATATACACGCTTGCATATATATGCTTCCCCTGTATAGAAGATAGTATGTAATCATATTTGGTAGAAAATATTCTCAATGTTCTATTCAAAATTGATCTCCTAGGCTTTGGAATTTAGATGATTGTCTTTGAATCAGCTGAAAATGGGTGAAATTCAAGAATTGTTTATTTCACTAAATAATTTTATAGACAACCAGATAATTTGCTGCAAAAATGGTTAAAATATGATAGTTCATATCAGTTTGCTTTTTGAAAAAAAAAAAGATAATTTGTGTTAAATAACTAAGTTATATCGATAAGTAATATGTTCCGAAACACGTTTAGAGACAATTGGCTTTGTCAAATTATCTGTCGAGCATTGAACTGTGTGAATGATGTTTAATTGAATTTGATTACATAAACTACTCTCCTTCTAATGCATGCTCATCTAGGAAAGTTAAGTAGCATTTGGGTGCAGATTTGACCTTAGAATAAACTTTAGTTAATCAAGGAAGAAGATTACAAAATTGTGGAACTTAGTTTTGAATTTGTTCGGAAGAAATCTTTTTGTTGGTATGAAAGTTGTAGAAGACAAAATCATACCTTTGGAATTGTGCACAAACAAGCCAATAAGAGACAACGAAGAAGGTAAACCCTGCCCACATATCAATGGAAATGCCTGATAATACATAGTATTATTCCATAATGTAGCTTTATCTTCAAATAATTATGAGAATGTTCCTCCAATTTTATACAATTTGATTTGATCTCCTAGAACATTTGATTGAACTAATGAATTGGAAGATGTAAGAATCCTTCAATTTTGAGAGCATAATTGATGGTTTCAACATTATTCTGATAGTTTTTACCATTTATGATGGGTTTAGGCTAACGCAGAGATTTTTTTTTAAAACTCCAAGATCCCTTGTTCTTCCTCGGATTATTGTTTTAGTACAATACCATGTTTTTGAAGGTTTCTTACTACTAGCTCGTTTTCTGTCTTAACGCTGCAGATGTCTTGAACCTGTAATTCTGTCTATTGACATTAAGAAAAAAAAGATTCTCCATTCTATGCTTGTTAGAATTGAGAAAATTTTCTTATATACGAAAATAGGTTATCCTGAATCGACGCAAAATATTTTCCAAAAATTGTGTGTATGCATATGCTATGCAAGACATCCTTTAGTGCGAGCACATTTCTAAATTATCAAGAAGGAATATTGTTCGAGGTGGATGAAACAAAAAAATTCAATCTTCTTATACTGATATATGCAGAGTTAGTTTGCATATCTAAAAGTTTCTAACCTACATTAATATCCTGCAGGGCTAGAAAGTACCTCTACTGCTAAGGGCCCTAGCAGCTCTCTGCTATTGCCTGGACCAAAAGATGCAGAACTTCAAATCACTTCTGGGATGCTCAGAAACGGAGCAGCAGAGGGTTCTGGTGATTCTATTTCACCATCCGAACCAAGAAATGCACAAACTGCACTTACCATTGGGACAACCAGGAAATCAACCTGGCCTGCAGCAGAAAATACTCCAAACATTACTCGATCCAAGAAGGCGAAAATTGCCAACGATATGGACGTGATGAAACAGATGCCGAGTGTGACAACCATCGGAGATGGACCGAACGGGAGGAGAGTAGAAGGGTTTTTGTACAAGTACATGAAAGGTCAAGTGAGTATAGTGTGTGTTTGCCATGGCAGCTTCTTGTCTCCAGCAGAATTTGTAAAGCATGCTGGCGGTAAAGATGTTTCGAATCCGATGAAACACATCAGTGTTTTTCCAACATCTTTTTCTTATTAGATTATATGAGAGTTGTGGCTGCCATTGTCACCCCCATGAAGCTCCTGGTTGGTTTCTTCTTTGTTCTTCTTCTCTGTACAAGGCAATTTCCCAGTAAGATGATGGGCTTTTTTTTTTTTTCTCTTTGTTTAAGTTTTGTTGATGCTGAAGGTAGTCTCTCTATAGGTGGTAAGAAAGGTACTTCTCATTCTCAATTTTATTCTTTTGGCTTCTGTTTATTTCCTTAAAATAATAGGTTAAAATAGGATTTAAATTCTAATTATCATATTGGAATTATCACATTCTTATAAAGAATACTATATCAGCTGATATATATATATATATGTATATATTCTATTTATTAGCATTTTATTATGAGTACCCAAGTAAGAATCTGGATTTGAATTGGCCCATTTGTCAATACTTTATCTAAATAAATTTATCAATTTGACAATATTAGCAAATGGATAAATGAAAAAAAGTTTGACCCTTCTGAAAATATTACCTAAAAGATTTGCCCAGTTCACAATATGAACAAAGCAAAAACTGAAAAGAACAATTTGACAATTTTACCAAAACGTCAAATTTAACCGAGTCCTACAAAAAAGGGAATCTATCACATAGCATTCAATCATAAACGACAGTCCAATGATCACCTTCCACGTCATTGCGTTGACCAAAAACCATTGGACTGCCAGGAAAACTATTTATCCTAATAACACAGAATCCAAAATTAAAAATCGCATCTTTAACCAAAAAAGAGGAAGAGAAGGCGGCGAATCTACGAGGCATATCCTCTAAGATTACAGGTAGATCCACGGCATTTGGTTCCAGTGCTAGCGTATTATGGTACATAGAGATACATATTATAATCACATTTTGAATATCATGAAGAGAGGGGAGAACTTGTAACTTTGGAAGAGGAGAAACAGACTCATTGAAGGAGAAAGGGAGATAAGGCAAATCCATCGCCATGGGTTTGCCAGGTAAGCTCTAAGCTTTAATTTTAATAAATAGTTTTTGATTTTGGCTTTTGATTTTCTGCTGTTTGAGTCTTTTAGCATGTTTTTTATTGTGACATGTTTTTTCACATTCAAATTTTATTGTTTCAGGCTCATTTTGTAATCCATTTCCCCTTAGTTGATAAGATATCTGGGTTATGCTGTTCTGCAGTTTGTTTTATATAAATGGGGAATTTATTGCTTCGAATTCTAGTTCTAGTTCTGTTATTAGCTCATTGTTTCTTTAGCATATGTAATTTCGGGGTTTTTACGTCTTCCCGTGTGTATAGATATAAAGCGTATATATAACATATATCAATCTTTGAAGCCGTCAGTTAATTCGCATGTGAGAATTTCTGGGTTTTATGGGTCTATGAAGCTTGCCATTAATATGTTGCTTATACCATTCTTTTTAACCGCTGTAATAATTGGGTATTATATATAGCTTTATGTTGATGGTTGAATTTAAGAGAGAAGTTTATGTTTATTTTTTTCTTTTCTGCTTACTCTGTGATATGGAATATTGCCAAAGTTGCTGTATGTTTCCTGAGTTTTAGCAATTGCATTCGGTGGAGATATTAAAAGAAAAGAAATCAATTCTATTTTATTCAAATAGATACAGCAATTTCTTTTACTTATTTACAATTCCTTTACTGTGTTCATGATATGTAATGGGTCTGATTCATCATCCTAACATTTGACAGACTTTGCACCATTGATATTTCTGTCACTCATAGCTGGCAGTGTAGCAAGACCTTTATATCCACTCCCTAGTAAAGCAGGAAATGATAATAGACAGCCACTGCAAACTTCTCGTGCATATAACATTGCTCATAGGGGTTCAAATGGCGAGATCCCGGAAGAAACTGCAGCAGCATATATGGTATGCATGAGAATCGAGTGTTAATATGTTGGTTCTTTTGCTTCTTTTGATTCCAAAGCATCTACCTTTTGAGCAAAAATTTTATGTAAATTTCTATTACTTTGTTCTTTTCTTCTAATGTGTCAATTTTTAATGGTCAGACTCCTATTTGATCAGTGATTTTTGTGTTTGAAATCTTTTGCTTGTTTCCTGACATTTGTTTCACTCCCTATGTGAATTACCCACCTGAAAATATGAATGCTTCTTGCAGAGAGCCATTGATGAAGGTGCAGACTTCATAGAAACAGATATCTCATCCACCAAAGATGGTGTTCTCATATGCTTCCATGATGTTACCCTTGATGAGACAACTGATATCGCAGAACACAAGGAATTCAGGAATCGTAAAAGGACGTATGAGGTCCAGGGTTTCAATATTACTGGTTTTTTCACTGGTATAGTAGCTATTTTGCTTCCAGTTCCTCTGAAACCTTATCATATTTTTTTATGTTTACTTAATGTGTATCCGATGCTCTACGACCTGTTATTAGCCTAAACACACTCAGCAGGATTTTTAAATTGCCGTCGTTGCATTACAGGTGTGTTATACCTGTATTTGAACTTTGCTTCTCAATTCGTGCACAGTTGACTTCACATTGGAAGAGCTAAAGACATTACGAGTGAAGCAGAGATATAGCTTCCGTGATCAACAATACAATGGTGAGTTTCTCCCAACTATATTACATGTATTTGAAATTCGGTCAATGATCTGCTATCTAAATTTTAAAGTTCAAGCTATTTCTTCTGTTTCCAACCATATAGTTTTGGAGAATGATATTTATCACAAGGAACTTAAAAATAATTCTGAATTCTCCTTGGTCATGTAGGCTTTCAACTTGCCTATAAAATTCTATTTGGTTAATTCTCATTTAATTCTTAGTCAATTTTTTATTTTAATTCTTATATTAGGTTATGTTTCGTACACCTCTAGAATTTTTACGAAATTCTTTGCAAATTCATACATAATTTAATATAAGATGGTAAACTTCACATTAAATCATAAAAATTGACCTCTATATGAAATTCCAAGTGGAATTTGGAGAACACATTAGCTGATCGAATTTGAAATGTATTCTTCCAATTCTACAAGGTTATTTTTTTTTTAATTTAAACTCTGCTTGTCCGAAAAGTGTATACTTGCAAAGAATTATACAAATTTTCTAAATTTATTTCAAATTTAGCCTTAATCTCAATATACATAATTAGAATATTTAGTTTTTGAGTTACCACCACACTTACCATGAATTTCTTAATGATAGGATTCCAACCCACACCTAGGGATTGACTTCCAACCATCAAGGAATTAAACTGGGATAATGCTAAACAGATTATGTTCTAATTATGCATAGGACTAATATTATTTCAAAAGAAAAAAACTATGCGTTAGACTAATTGAAAATTATAACTGAGAATTAACTAGGATGCTAGGAAAATATTATTGTTAAGTTCTATACAGAAAGAAGATGCTCAAAAGATGAAGAGAAATTTAATCATATATTTAGATGTTATATTGCATCTAATAACATATCTTAAGGTACATGTTATGTGTAATAATTCTGCATTTTATGTATTTAAATATGTGCGTGCTTTAGTTGAAGGATAAGATAGAGGAGAATAAGGAGGAGTTGTTAGTTACTTAAGTCTGGAAATTAGGATAAAATTCCTGAATAATTCCAGAGACTAACTGCTCCTCATTTGCTGGATTTTATGTAATTAAGTAAATGAGAACCAGAACAACTGCGTCTCATCCCTCTGGTGTGAAAACTGCTTGCTGTCTCTGAAATGGATGTACAGAAAAACTTGTCAAAAAAATTTCTTGAGTGCTTTAACAGGAGATCACTGAATTCTCTCTTAGCGAGCCCATATTATTAACAAAAATCCCGTAACAAGATCAGTAAATTAGGACCATAAAAATATGGATTAACATTTTATATTCTTTACAAGAATATTTAGATTGTTATATTATTCATGCGATAGTTTTCCATGCAAAGACTTATCTTTGTCATTGCATTATTTGTTGCAAATTATCTCATTCTGCAGTATTTCATGGTTTTGCCTCAGACTATTCCAAGATTGTTTACAAATTCTACTTATACTGTGTTGTCCCCTTTGCTATATTCTTTATTTAATGCACACAGTCCATGCAGATATAGAAAAAGTACCATATTATACTTTGTCATTTTTATATTTGCGAAAGAAACCTATTACCTTCTAATGCAGATGAAAGAGAACTAAAATATATCTCTACTGGTACATTTGTCAGGAAAATTCCAGATTATTACTTTCGAGGAGTTCATTGCAATTGCACTAGATGCCCCGCGAGTCGTTGGAATATATCCAGAGATTAAAAGTCCAGTTTTTGTAAACCAGCATGTGAGTAGTTTCCTTGTTGGACTGCCATAAACAAAAAGGCTGAAACCACTTGTCCCTATCTGGTAAAATTGACTCCCTTGGGAATACTGCGGTGTCACTTTTTCTGTCTGGTAATAAATGAGATTTTGTAAATAGACTGAACTGACTTGGGAGGAAGTGGAGCAGTTCAGTACCCTTAATTAAACTTAGTGATGTTTCCAGAATTTGTTAGATAAGATGTATCAGGCTATGAAAATGGGGGGGTGTGATTCATATCTTGATTTTTAAAATTCTGAGGCACCTCTGTGGAAAAATTCTGCATGCAACACTTGCTTCTGTTAATTCTTGAACTGTTAACATTGACAGGTGAAATGGCCAGGCAGCAAGAAATTTGAGGACGAGTTTGTGCAGACACTTAAGAAGTATGGATATGGAGGTTCATATATGTCGAAAAATTGGTCGAAACAACCAGTTTTCATCCAGTCCTTTGCTCCAACTTCACTTGTGTATATATCAAATATGACAGACTCACCTAAAATCTTCTTAATAGATGATGTTACCATCCCAACTCAAGACACTAATCAGGTTTATTCTCAGGAGATTCTTCCTACCACTGCATGCTCAGTTTATTTGGGACTTCTCTGCATGTCTTTTCACTTTTCACCAAATGAAATATTCAAGTCAAATACAGGGTCAGGATGAGTATATTAGTGATACAATATCTCTAGTAACCAATCCTTTTCATCAACCAATTTGAACTTCTTTTTTCCCCCTTGAACGAGTATTTTATCTTGATCTGTATGCTGAATCAGTACGTACATTTAAATAGAGCTATGTAGCAAACTAACCGCTGTCTCTATTGTCTGTTTTGTGCTACATAATTCTGTTCGTAATAACTCTAATGCAAGAAAATGCAAATGATGGTGTGCAGTCATACTGGGAGATAACGTCCGATGCTTATCTGGACTTCATTAAGGACTACGTCGTCGGCATCGGACCTTGGAAAGATACCATAGTTCCTGTAGTCAATAATTATTTGCAGACACCTACAGATCTTGTCGCAAGAACACATGCTCGTAACCTACAGGTATCTTTCTTTTCTGACTAATCATTATCTTACTAAAATCCCCTTCAGGACATTCTATTGAATTATTGTCAGTCTGATTAGCTCTAACTCTACGATTACAAGATATTCGTTTAAATAAATTATTTGTCCAATTACTTCCACTTTTACATGTTTGGTTACATTTTTATATAACTCGTTTTCTTTTCTAGCCATAGTGGCTTTGTAAGAAAAAACATAGTAGCAGATTACAGAAACATCATTGATGTACTTTTTTTTTTTTTTTTTTCTTAAAAACAATTCATGTACTTGAATGTGTTTGATTTTTGAGCTTACTTTATTTTAATTTTATATTTGTAAAATTTTAACCTATGGTGTGAGTTTTCGCCTTTTATAATATGTATTTTAGCTTCCTTCAGTTTTTAATTGTTTACAATTCACCCGCTGTCTCCAGTAGCTAAACTACAGATTTTTGTGGTGACTTGGAAATTCAGGTCCATCCCTACACTTTCCGGTCCGAAAACAGTTTCTTACACTATGACTTTCATCAAGACCCGTTTATGGAATATGATTACTGGATTAACAAGATAGGAGTCGACGGACTGTTCACAGATTTTACAGGCAGCCTCCATAATTATCAGGAACTGGCGTCTCCTCTTCACGAAGATGATAGGGATGATAAAAAGTCATCTGGCTTATTGCACAAAATTGCATTGTTAGTCTCCCCCTTTTCCAAGTCACGAGTGTGAATTGAAGTAATTGTTTGTTCATATGTTACAGAGAATATCTTTGGTCAAAAATATTTGTTGACATTGCATTGATAGAGAAGATAGTTTCAGGAAGTTTGTGTTTGCAGTATGCATAATATATGTGATATATATTTTTCTATTGGGATCATTATTTTAAAGTCTTGTTATATATTATTATCTGAATTTTTTGTTTGACAATTATGTTTATTATAATTTCCAAAAAGGGTCGACGGTCATTTCAACAGATACCAAAAGAAATAATAATAATATTAGTTCAATTATCTTTTTAACATAACAAAAGAAGAGATTCTTGGTTTAGCACTGTAAAAAATGTGTGTAAGTTGCTTACATAGTTATAGCTTTGTTACTTGAGCACTAAAAAATTATAATAACAATAATCTTTTTCTCATGTAAAGTGGCATCTACTAAATTGCAAGTAATACTAAATAAAGTACATGCACACTTTAAAAAAATAACCAGAGTAAACTAACTACTAATTCACTAAACAATTAATATGTTCACTTTTCTTTACAAAAGTTCTTATTCAATTTGAATGTTTTAAATGTATTTGTCCAACTGCCATATTGTTACCGTGACTGCAATAAGCACACCAAGCATATGCAACAGTATCATCTCAGAACATAGCATGTGCAACAAAACTATTTGCATTGAATTGATTTCCTGAGGAATATATATGTTACAAGCTGTGAGAAAATCAGTAAGAATCCAAAACTAATAATGTTAATCAGGTACATCCTAATCAAAGAATTACTTCATTTTAGATATCTCTTCAAGCAAAAGTCTAGATTCAGTAGCAAAATCAACAGGTGCAACTGTCCTAAGAGTTATCCTTTGCCGTTTCTCACCATTGTACTCGTTCTGCGCAATGCTGACCCGGAAGAGATGGTGTTTCCATGTAGCTTGTTTCAGTTTCAACTCGTATTCACCATCTTCTCCCTGTTGAAAATGACAAAAGCAATGTTAAGAAAATTGCAGGCTAGTTGTTCTTTTCAATGCTTGAAGTTATATTGGTAATCTACTCACATATCTCAGTTTATCAAGCTCCTCGGCAGGGCATCCGATGATCTTTTCAGCTTCTTCGTTGAAGGCAGAAACCCATGCTTCACCACTTGAATCAGATACTTTCAACACCGTTATATACCTGACAGTAAATAGAAAATATAATTGAAGAAATCCACTGGAAGAAAAATTTACTAAATTCAAATTAAAGTGCAATTTCTTATCTCACCTCAAATTGCATTCTTTATCACTTTTCTGGCACCCTTCACACCAATACCCAGAATCAATAGCCTCAATCACTTTCTTGTTGCAAGTTTTACAAGCACGGTACCACATTGCCTGGTCAGCCTTAATGAAACTTACGAATGCTCTGGTGCTAAAAAATGCAGGCTGCAAAAACACCCAAAAAACTCATTTTATCAACAATTAACAGATTTATAACCCATTACAAGAACCAACTGGTGGTAGTTTAGCACAAAATAGATATCAAGAAATGAACTGAAAATAATTTATCATGTCCTGGAAAGTCAATAATCAGATACCTTGCCGTCGCCCAAGGCTGGATTGCTGGTCAAATGAGAAAGAGTAACTCGATCAGAGTACACAGACCTCGTGGCACTATTGGATGAAGGACTCATGCCAGTGCCAACAGAGGCCATTGAGGTCCCTTTACCTTCAGACTCGTACCTACAAACAATTGAGAATATAGGTTGTGAACACAGGGAGACTAAGAGAGAAGGAATTTTTACGATTCTGATTACAAAATCATACCAATATCTCAACTTGTTAGCGTCAGGTGTATCTGGATTGATCAGCACTGTGCTTTTGCCTATTGTAGACAAAGATACACCTGCAACGGCAACATCAGGAACTCATAATAATTTATTTCTCTTAAAGAAATCCACATTCCATGACAAACCAGTTTATGATCCAGCTCCAACTAACCTTGAAAATCTCCAACTTTAAGAGCCTTGATGGCCACTACAGGAGATTTATCAGCCAAGTCAAGCAATTCCTGACCAACACCACTTGCAAGCTGATTCCATAGTGAAACAACAACAGTCTTCTTCCTGCATCATAAATTGAACATGTTATGATGTTTAAAAGGAAACCATGTGAAGATGAGTGATATGGAATATATGTATAGACAAGTAATATATAATGTACATACGTCTCATCTGCAACAGTTATGTCACGCTTTGGAATAATTTCATTGTCACTCTTCCTTCTGATGCTCATTGTAGGAGAAACACTTTGAACAACCCCAATAATATCTAATGTCCAAGGCAAAAATAATAGCATTATTAAAGGAAAAAGAAACAGAGAAGACAAGTCAGTACAATCTTGAGGAAGCATCTCACCAACAAGTTCCTTCTGATTGACATAGGGGCCCAACTCATCAATGGGCACAAAATTGAATTTTGTTTCTGGAATAAAAGTTTCTTCATTACTTGCTTCTTCTACCTCGGAATTCTCATTCAAGGTCATTTCATAATCATTCTGTACGGTCTTGAACTGCTTGTTGGCAACTTTAAGAGTTCCCCTTGATATGAAATAGACCTTCCCTAGCTGGAACTTCTCAAAGAATTTCTTTGCAGCCTCATTGAACATTGTGGCCTGAATTTGAGTGCCCTGTATCAAGAAAATGAAATTATATATTGCTCACAACATCCATTAAAAACGTCAAGGAATTCAAAGATAGTAAGAAATTTTAGCAGAATTATAACAAAATTATTCAGCTTACATCTTCATCTGTCAGCTCGACATTGAAGACACACCCTTCTCCTCTAGCATTCCTATAAGTACGCATGTTTCCTTTGCTTGTCACCCGAACTTTTATGGTCCAATTCCCTTGGTAAGGGTTCAAGGAAACAAGAGGATGAACTCTTCTGGTGATGGCCATTCGAGCAGCAGGAGCCACACTAAATGTCATCAAATAAATGGAAGTAAATAAAGATATCCCACCAATTCACACACAAACAACTCAACAAACGATCAAAATGAATAGAGTGGATTGAATTGAACAAGAAACTCACTTTCCACGCTGTTCATGGACTATTTGAGCCACAGACCTAGAAACCATCTCTTGCTTTGGCTTTAGGTTGAACCCAGTGGTTTCTCTTGTGATTTCATTATTGACATCAGTTTCCTGCTTTGGCTTCAATAAAATCCCAGCTTCTTCAGTTTTGACCTCAGTTTTCAGTTCCATCTCAAGTGCGGGGGAAACCACCTCGCACTTTGTCACGATTAAATACCTGGAACCATTTACACCCGTTTCAATTAAAATCCGAGTTAATCCAAAAAAATCTTGTACCACCTCGAAGGAACACATTATGAGATAAGATTAAAGGTAAACTTGGTTCTTACTTCTCTGATTTACTTGGGATATCGTTTAGAGTATAATCAAGAATCCGAATGAGACCAAGGTTTTGTATTTTCCCAGAGATGATCTCAGATGTCAAATTTGATGGGAATATTGCTTTTAGCTTCATCTTTCCATCACTGGCGTTGAACCTGCAACAAACCAACAAGGAAAGGAAAAATCGCATTAGCATCCTTTTAGCGAAAGCATGCGCTTCCAGAGAGAGAGAGAGAGAGAGAGAACTAAATTTAGTTTTAGTAGGTAAAACTAATAAGCAGAGGCCACGCACAGACACAAATCAAGTAAAATGAGATAACTGGAACTAAGGAAAATCCATCGGCAAAACTAATAGCAGACGGCACTCAATTCTTCTGTTGGCGAGGATCATGGAAACCCTAGTGTTTTCAGGAGATAAAAAAAGAAAGAAAAAGAAACGCAAGACAGAACCATAAAACAAAATGGTCTTCCCTTTCAGCAAAATTCTTACAGCTCCCCAGCGAAACTCAAGAGTCAAAGAGGAGATACTTAGAAAAGTTCAGTATAAATTTATGTAAACCCATTATAAAGTTGAAAAATCCAATTTCAATGCATTTAACAGACGCGAAAAAACACTCAGAAGGAAATGAGATCCAACTCTTCATCGAATCAGATTAACGCGAAATCATTGTTACAAAACAGCAATACTTAAGAGACGCAAAAAGGAACTCACGTGTATCGATTTCCAGTAGACTTGAGATCCAAAACCTGAACGACGAGCTCAGGGACGCCAGATGATGAATCTGGAGATGGATTTGAAAGGATGATCGATATAGCATCTGGGGTCACTGTCTCGGCCATTCTCTCTCTCTAAACTACACCTTTCCCTCCACAGGCTCAGTCGTGAGGAGATGAACGGCGAAGAAATGAAGGTAAGAAGAAGAATGAAGATTAGCTGTGATGTGAGAGAGAAAGTAAAGGAGGAAGGGTTTTGTATATGTTGATTTTGAGCGCCAATTTTCACAATTTCCAGCGATCTCCGCGCGATTTTAAATCTGTGTTTTTCGCGCGGGAAATTTTAAGCGTTTTCGATTTTTAACCTTTTTGTTTCAGATGGCGTCAACATGTCAATTTTAGATGGCGCCAAAAATATTTGTTCCCCCAATTTATGATTTTACCCCTCAGATTTATATTTATTTACCATGGTGCTTGTTTCAAATAAATATTATTTAATTAATTTACATTAAATTTAAATTTAATATTAATGAATTAATATTATATAAGTCTACTATTAATAAATATTATTTAAATCTCATTTTCTAAACAAAAAATTATAAATTTAAGTAATAATATTTTTGTATATATTTTTATTTATAAATTATCTATAATATATATATGTATATGTATTTTGTACTAAAAAATATTAAATAAATTTAAATTTTTATTAATTAATACAGTATAAAATTAATAAAAATTAATTAAAAATATTATTCATCTCTTTGATCATAAATTATTTTTTAAAGTTATTTCTGATTTTAATAACATTTAGTCAATTTCATTTTTAAAAAAAAAAATAAAAGTAAAAAGTCTTCTGAAAATGATAATTAAATCTTTATATAATAAATATATGGGTGAATTATATTTTGCTTCTTAAACCTATATTTCATATAAATTACCAGAATTTTCATATATTTTTCTAAAAGAAAATTAACATAAAAATGTCCATAAATATATAAACTACATAATTTGATACGAAAAAAATTGAATAAATATACAACCATAACGTAATATAATACGAATTTTTATACAACCATAGTTATAGGAAACAAAAAAAAAATGTGTGTATATATATAGTCAAAAATACCACCAGTATACTATCATCAGTATCATATAAATCATAGACGTTATCATATTGTTAATAATAGATTCTTTATAATATTTGTGACAATTATATGTTTTGTTGCTTGTACTGTAACATAATGAATTTGACTTTCTTTGTAACAACTCAAGTCTCTTAGACAATTATCATACCAATTAACCTATAAAGGTTATTCATTTATGTAACAATCTTAGCCTCTGAGCCAGTTGTCATACCAATCAACCTATAAAGGTTATTCATCTCTTACTTAATGTATAGATCATCAAGCTTAAGACATCCATCTCCACAAATTCCAATCTATATAAAACTCATGTATACATATATCCAGAGTCTCATCTATACCATTTGGAAACACTCTGTACTACATCACTGAATGTAATTAATTGATAGTGTAATTATCTCTAATTCCTGATAAATATATACATATATAACAACATCGATACGACATCATCCTAAGCTCTAAGACAACAACATTACAATGCGGTATGTTCCCACTTGCCCCTGAGTCTGGAGGCACATTTCATATACGTCTGA
>NW_019013677.1:3961-19613 GCF_000150535.2 Carica papaya | reverse complement strand
TTTTATCTTAGGTTAATTAAACATTCAATTAGTAGGCCACCTTAAAATCATTACACGATTACATCTATATACCTAATAAATTATTCATTTAAGAATTGTGGTGGTAGCTGTTTTAGAATTCTAATATTCAATTCCTACGTTTGAGCACCCACATATACATATAATAATCATATAAAATATTAAAAAAAAAAAAATTACTTGAAAGTTAAAGCTTTAGACAAATACAATTATGCCCGTGTACAAATAAAAATTCAATTTTCTTATCTTCATTTACTATATCAATAAAAAATTTAAAAAAGAAATAAAATGTTAGATCCGGCCCAATATTTCGTTTGCTAGATCCGGCCCATTTCATTTTTTGGTTCTGAAAAGGGTTTTAGGTTTTCCCTGTCCAACCATACAAACCCATTGTCTCTCTTGCTCGCGGTCGCATCTCGGAGACCATTGCAACTTGGAGTTTGAAGCCTTCTTCCTCGCGGTAACGCTTGAATCCATTCTTTACCTTCTCTGTGATTCCCTTGTTAGTTTGTACTGTAATTTCCGGATTCAAACTGAAACTCAGCTCCGTTTTCATGGATTTATTCGCCTAATTTTGTTTTTTCCTCTCTTCATTTTCCTGCTGTTCTTTTGTGCATTCATTGTTTGATTATACGCGTTTATATACTTTTGTACTTTTTATTCTTGTCCCCTACATTTGCTTGCTTTCCTGTCAGAGTGCTTGGATTTCTAAGAGACTATGATTTAGTTAAGAGTTCGATTACTCAGTGGCAGTATTTTGATCTCATTTCGTATCTGTATCTCGCTTTAATTTTTCTTCTCTTATTTCTCTTTTCGGTACTCTCTGAAATCAGTTCTACTCTGTGTTGGAATTTCCTTCAAAGGAAAGAACCCTAACGGATCTTTCTGGGAAGCTCAAAGAGGATAAAAGATGGCGCTGCAACATCTTAGTCGTCCAAGGAGTGTCACCAAGAGGTCCACTAAGTACTTAGAGGAAGCGCTTTATAAGAAGCTATTCAAGGAAGGCAGCTCAGAATTGACCGTTCGCCAACAACTGAATCTCTTCATCAAAAGCTCGAAGCGGGTATACAAATGGGAAGTTGGAGACACTCTCAAGAAGCTTCGTGATCACAAGCTTTATTACCCTGCTCTCAAGGTCTGCCCCATTTGTTTTATACTTATCTCCATTTTTTTAGGGTTTTAAATCTATAAATTTTTGTTTAAGTCATTGCTTTGTTTTAGTTTAGGCTAGAAGAAGTCCGAATTTGGGGAACTTATGGATAACGATTGAATATGATTTGGCTCACTGTGATTGACTTTTTCATTGGTGTAACATATAATACGAATTGGAGAACCGAAGAATGATTTGATAGTTCGTTGCATAAAATGTGATTCTAAATGGGTTATCCAGAGATCCTAAAGTAACTTCAGTTTTGAAATGGTCCTATGCCTTTGATATGATTGAGGAACAACGTATTCTGATGTTAGACTTGCAGTTCTTTTTTGTGTGTTTGAATTTTCATATATTCCTTTTGAGGGGATAGGGGAAGAAGCTTAGTTCCGTTTCATTCTTGATGTCTCTAAAGTGATCGATTTACAGCTCTCAGAAACAATGGCTGATAGGGGCATGAACAAGACAGTCAGTGATCAAGCTATCCATCTTGATCTTGCGGCCAAGGCAAGGGGGATTGCAGCAGCAGAAGATTACTTCATTGATCTTCCCGAAACAGCAAAAAACCATCTCACATATGGTGCACTTTTGAACTGCTATTGCAAAGAATTGATGACTGAAAAGGCAGAAGCTTTGATGGAGAAGATGAAGGAATTGAACATTGCTTTAAGCTCCCTGCCGTACAACAGTCTCATGACTCTTTACACGAAAGTTGGCCAACCAGAAAAAGTTCCAGCCATCATTCAGGAAATGAAGGCATGCAATGTAATGCCAGATTGTTATACATACAATGTGTGGATGAGATCTCTGGCTGCCGTCAATGATATTTCTGGGGTTGAAAGAGTTTTTGAGGAGATGAAGAGGGATGGCCGGATAAGTGCGGATTGGACAACATATAGCAACTTAGCATCGATTTATGTTGATAGCGGTTTGTTTGAAAAGGCAGAAAGGGCACTGAAGGAAATGGAGAAGAGAAACACCAAGCTTGATGTTTTAGCTTACCAGTTCCTACTAACTTTATATGGGCGAATTGGCAAATTGATTGAAGTTTATAGGGTATGGCGCTCTTTGAGGCTGGCTTTTCCAAAAACTGCAAATATTAGTTATCTGAATATGATACAGGTACTGGTTAACTTGAAAGATTTACCAGGTGCGGAGAAATGTTTCAGTGAATGGGAATCTGGCTGCTCAATGTATGATATCCGGGTTGTAAATGCTCTGATAGGAGCCTATGCTAAGGATGGTTTACTAGAGAAGGCTCAAGAGCTCAAGAGGAGAGCGTGGAAGAAAGGGGCTAAGCCCAATGCTAAAACTTGGGAGATATTCTTGAATTATTATTTGAAAAATGGGGATATCAAATTAGCAGTTGGCTGTGTAGGTAAAGCAATACCTATTGGTAGAGGAGATGGTGGAAAGTGGATCCCTTCCACTGAGATTATTGGTACTTTGATGGAGCATTTTGAGAAACAGAAGGATGTTGATGGTGCTGAAGGTTTTCTGGAGATTCTGAAGAAGGGTGTAGATGGTTTTGGAGTAGAAGTTTATGAATCATTGATAAGAACTTATGCAGCTGCCAGAAGGACAAGTCCTGTGATGCGCCGCCGTTTGAAGATGGAGAATGTAGAGGTGAATGATCCAACAAAGAAGCTACTTGATGAAATATGTGTTGAGTGAGTACTTTCATCCCTCAATTTTGATTCCCAGGATTATAGTTAATTGGGAAATGAGATATGAATGGGTTCGAATATATATATTTTCTCCAATAATAAAATATCTCTCTTTGTGACTGGCCAATTTACTTGAAACCCTTTTATGACTTGTTAGATGAGAGGTATTGTTTGGGCATGACTTAGGATAAAAGTAGACATGTAGCAATTCCAAGTTCACTCCAAATTGTACAACCTAGTTCTGGTTCAAAGGCTGCTTGGTATTATTTATAATTAGCATTTTCGGAAGTATTTGTAGTTAACATTAAACCCAAAAACAGTCTATAAATATGTGGACTATAGTTTACATGTAATGCAGAAAACAATTTCTTCATTCCTCAACCTTTTTCTTTATTCTTGGTTTGGATGCTCTGTTGTAGTAACTAAAATAGAAAACGGTTAAGATTCTTGACGTCGCAGGGACCAACGTGGGATGAACAGAAATAGCATAAGCTGAATTACACTAAAATCATCAAGGTAAAATTTGTGTTTTACATAAAAATGTTTATTATTCTACACGTGGGTAAACCCATCGTAATTTTTTTTTGAATAAATACAGATTAATATGAGAAATATGTATATCCTAATTTACAATTTATTTAGCGTAGGAAAAAAGGGGTTGATTATTTATTTATTTACTTTTGGTATTATAATTGGCGACAGAGTAATAATGGATGCTCGTTGAATTTCTTCGAGTGTGAGTCCTTTAGTCTCCGGTACCAAAGTGTAGACAAACGCAATTGTCACTCCACATGCCCCCGCGAATATAAAAAATGTTCCTGCGTTTTAATTAAATTCACTTTTTCTATCTACAAATTTTTAATTACTATCAAATTTATTTTTAATATTTGTTCTTAAAATATAAATTAGAGGGAGAGAAAAGAATGTGACCTGCGGGACTCCATTCCAACATAAAATTGAAAAAATAAGCAATAATCCAACCAGTAGACCAGTTGGCCAAAGTGACCAAGCTTCCGGCTGAAACTTTGACATTTATAGGAAATATCTGAAAATTTAGAAACCAATAAATAAATAAATAAATAAATGTAATGTTACCATTAATTTTATTATTATTATTGTTTTTAATGTCAATCAAAAATTCATTACCTCACACATTATGATCCACGGTAATCCTCCAAACCCAACAGCAAACGTCATTATATAGCCCTATTAATTTACGGTTTCATCAATCGAAGGAATAGGGGAAAAATGTGTAAACGAGATAAAAGTGGTAAGAAGTTAAATACCAATACACCCATGAATGCTAAAATGGGAGTGAGCTCCGGGAAGTGATTAGCCGCCTGTAAGAAATGTAAAAGTAAGTAATTAAAATAATTGCTCCGAGTAAAAAAAATTAAAACAGTTAAGACAGGAGAGGAGGTAATAAGCAATTTTAACCTTCAAGGAAAATGATATCCCCAGCAGAATGCAACACAAGCACATTCCAGAAGCAGAAGCCTGTTAATTGGATTACCATAAATAAGTTGTAACATATATGTGTTTATATGTATCTATCTATTTATATATACCATAAGTAGAGGTCTTCTTCCCCATCTGTCGACCAAGAATAGTCCCAATACGGCTTTGGGTACCTGCACGGTATATTATGCAGTGATCATCATAGTTAGTCTGTCTGCAGGTTGGATATGTCTTGTATTATAAAATTGGCTATATTGATATACAAATACACATACATATATACACGATCTAAAACGGGATAAATCCATACCATTATAAGAGCTAAGGTGGTTGTGCCAATGTTAATTGGAAAGCCTGTCTCATCCATAATAAATATATTTGTGTAAGTCAATTGTGTTATTAATTTCGTAAAAATTGTTAGTGTTTCTTGCTATTATATATATATATATATATATATATATACATAATATATATAATATATTGTCTGTGTGTGTAAGTACCAGCTTGTTCGAAAATGCTGCTAGCATAAAGTGCTACACCAGAGCATCCTGAAAACTGTTGCAGAAGCATAAGTCCAATTCCAACCTGAATTATGCATGCATATATTAATCATCAAATTAGCAAACTATAAAGAAAAGAAAAAGATAAAGAACTTAAAATTTACATAATTAATTAACATATGATTCCCTCCATTAATAGACACACGAACACTTACTGTAAGGGCGTGAGCATATTTCTTTTGAAACAAGTGCCGGATTCCAGAATTTGAATCATCAACAGTTTCCATTCCTTCCTACGCATAACAAAAGGGGAATGGTTGGTGTTATATATATGTATATATATATAAGTAAATATACATGCGCGAAAGCATTGAGAGATATAAATTTAAAATATAAAATTACTCTGATAGTAGCAACTTCTTCTGATATATCAACATCCTTCCCTCTTAGACGCTGTAAAGCAATTTCAAACTCTTTTTGGCGACCTAGTTTTGCCTGCACAAGTTTCATTAATCACCATATTACTCTCACTCAATATGTTACAACCATGTAGACACATTATTAGATCATGATCTCATTTGTCCCAAAACCATGGTGTATCGTAAGGTGACTTGATTTAAACCCGAATAATTATTATCTTTTACTAACTAGCGTTATCAAAAAAAATTTGTATCCAACTTACCAGCCATCTAGCAGACTCAGGGACGAAGAACAAACCAATAAGCTGAACAGCACAAGGAATAGCACCTGAAATTAAAGTGAATCACCATTCACATTACATATGTGCAGCTTAAGTGTTTAAAAAAAAAAATTAAATTATGTCAAAAAATCTAATTATTTTGCATTCACAAGGAATGATAAGACTTATGAATATATATATATGTACACACACACACACACATAATGTTTCAATTACCAATAAGTGCCAAGGGACGCCATGAGACAAAATTTCCAGTTATGTACATGAGTGAAAGCCCACAATTCTGCATCAACTGTAGAACACAAATACTTAATGATTAAATATCTGATCTCTCTACATAATAAGCTCAAACTTGATCATAGTGGTGGAGTAATTAATAATAACCTGATTAGCAAAAGTACAGGCTCCTCTAATATTTTTGGGTGTAATTTCTGCAATATATACAGGTACCTGAAATTCGGTGTATAAAAGAAATTGAGTTTTAGTAACATTCTTGGTTACATATATATACAATCTCTGAAGAAACTCAAAGGTTCGTAATTAATTACCACATAAGTAACAAATCCAACTCCAATCCCAAGTAAAAATCGTCCAATGTCCAGCCATCGAGCATCCTTTCAGTAACAAATGAGAGATATATGTGATTGTATTGTTTTATTTGTTAAGGAAGTAGCGGTGTTACTATTATTTTTTGTTGTGAGATATTTTTAAACTGTCACTAAAAATAACTGAGTGAGAGAGGGATATGTACCTTAGCCAACGCTATTATGAGCCAGCCAAGAGTACAGAATAGTTCAGAGAACCACATTGTCTGTTAAATAAAAACCAGAGAAATAGATTTCAACCACCATTCTTAAAGATTCAGCTCATATACATAAATGTTACTGATATTGAGATTTAGTTATAAATATAAAGACATTAATTAATGGATTGATTGATTAATTAAAGTAATTTAGAATAGTCGAATTACATGTCTTCGACCAAAAAGAGAAGCTGTCTTCCCGCTGAACAAAGCTCCAATTGTTCCTCCCAGGGTCATAATTGAACCAAACAGTGAGTACTGTAACCAAGAGAGAACAAAAATCAACCCACAACAGAAAATATTAAATGTTTGTATGAATTTTTATTATCAATATATACTTCACATGATTTTGTTTTTACCATAATCCACAATTTACATATATGTTATTTTTTTCGTAGTAATTTATTATAATGTTTATTAGTTTTTTAAATACACATATTTGTCTGCATCTCTCAATATAAACGAATAAAAGTTTAAAATTAAAAAAGAATTAACGTTAGAAAAAAAAAGGTATAAAAATTTAAAAATATTACTAATGGCACCTAGCCTGATTCCATTCCCTCATCGTTTTTCTTCAAGTACCTTTCATTGATTAAGAAATAGAGTTGATTATCAGCCCACGCATCTCAGGTCCCCTCCCCCCAGCCCTCACCAAAAAATCAACAGACAAACCAAACAGAAAGGCATAAAAAAGAACTAATTAATTAATCAATAAAGACAAGAGAAAACTTACAGCGGCCACAGAGAGACCTAGCTCCTCCCTTATCCCTGACTGAGCTGCCGAGGAATACCCCATCTTCATTCACAAACACCGTATTTTCACATCAATCAGTGCAATCTCCACATACAAAACTACAGATTAAGTTTATGTCTAATCCAGTCAAAATTAATCTCTACAGTTGTAACTAACTAATAATCATGAACAATCATTGCGATTTCCGCCGAATCTGATGTAGAATATCGGAAACAGACTTACTCAAAATAGTCGACTGCGTATGCACATTAAATCGATAATGTTTTACTTACATGTGTATATTCTGAAAGTAAAGAAGGAAATTACTTACAGCGCAGCCATAGCAGAAGGAGCCGCAGACGGCGGTGAAAGTACTGAAGATGACGACGGGGGAGGCAGAGGAGGAGGAGGTGTTCGACGAATCAGTAATGCTACTACTGCTGCGGTTGGATTCATCGTGAACAGGCTTGGCTTCATCTTCTTCTTTTACCAGGAGTCCTTCTTCGAGCTCGTCTTGCTCCATGATCATATTTTTTTCTCTCTGATCAGTCGTGTGTGCTGGCGGAGGGAGAGATTTATAAGAAAGGCTAGAAACAAAAGAAATGATATTTTATGCTTTCTTTATTATTAAATATTAATAATAATTTATTTAAATAATTTATATATAATTTATTAAATAATTTTATCCTTGTGCTATTTTCCGTCTTTACGAATTATGTTACCTGATTTACTCTTACGGGTTGTAAAGTCCACTCGTGTTTTTATTAATTAACGTATTTTATTAAAAAATCAAAATATATATACATACACATTCTTTATTTTTCTGAAAAAAAAAAGGGTTTATACTGTATTATATGATATTTACATTTATTTTTTTTATATAAATAATTAATACGAATTGTACTTTTATTAAGACGATAGTCGTTATGAATTTAAAATTTTATTATTTTTTTAATGAATTAATTTAAAATATTTAATTCATTAATTTATTAATAAAGTTATTATAATTAAATAAAATTTATTCCCAATAAAATTTTAGTAAAATTAATATTTAATAATATAATATTTACATATTAATATCTTTAAATGTAACATTTTCGTGTGTCAGCGACATTCTTTAACGAGACTGTGTTTGGCACGTGCGCAGCGGTCGACGAGAACTGGCCTGTGTATAATGTGTGTGTGTGTATCTGTAAATTAAATTACAAATTTACCCCTGAAAGCGTTTCCCTTCAATTTTCATGTAGACACTCTTCTCACAATTCCAAATGATATTTTATTTCTTACACGGAACTCGTATCTTTTTTTTCTTCCAAAAAAGTATCTGTAATTATTTTCAAAAAAAATATAAAACACTAAGTTACAATTTATTACTCCTCGTAGTTATTTTAATAATAAAAAAAATTAATCGTTATATAATATTGTAATAAATTAAATATTATTATTTTATAATATATTTATAAAATATCAAATAATAATTTAATTAATCACAATATATATTATCTTTTAGTTAATTATACATCTCAATTATATAATTTGAAAATATATTTCCACGAGTGTCACCGTCAATAATAAACGTATTGACGTACGCATCTACTTTTCCATTTTGGGTTATGTGAAAAACTTGTGTTGACAAACAGAAAATTGTAATAAATATCTTCTTAATTAATGGGAGGGCAACAAAATTTTAAGTATGAATTATATTTGTATTGGCCACATTTAATTATCATATACGTAATTGACTTGATAATTATTATAATAATAATCATAAATGTAGCATTTTGTTTAATTAATATTAAAATTGAAAAAAAAAAATTTACATGTTATTGAGTTTGGTAAATAATTTGTAATAATTTGTATTCGCTATGATTAATTGTAATTAACATAATGTGAAAATTATAATTAACAAATTTATTGGGCATGTAGATGATTTTTTTTTTTTGGGTACAAGTAAAAATCAAAAGAAAATTAAAAAATTGTCATGTATATTTGAAACTAAAAGATATTCACGATATCGTTAATGAGGAACTGTTGGAAATCATTCGTCACTTGAATATGATAATGAAAGTCCATCGGTAAAGAGAAGTCAGCATTCCCCAACCAATCAACACAATTATTTTCTTTGCGATAGACATGTTAGATTGTGGTGACTAGAAAAAAAAATGTATATGTAGGAAACGACGCCGTTTTAAAGAAGGAGAAAAACGACGTTATTTTGGGATGGGAAAAAAGGACGTCGTTTTGAATAAGATGGTAGGGTATAAATAGAAGTCGGAAAAGGAAGAAGAACAAAAAGAAAGGAAGAAAAAAAAAAGAAAAGAGAAAGGCAGAGAAGGAAGAGAGTGGGAATGAGGAAAAGAGGAGGAGAAGGAAGGTTCCAGAAAGAGAGAAAAGGGAGTCGGAGCAGAGGGGAGCGACAAGGAGGCCGCGGATGGACGGTGATACCGGCAGAAGGAAGGAAGATGGAAACGGGAGGTACGATGAAAATTTTAGTTGCATTGGTGTGGTGTGAGTTGTGAATTGTTTGCAGGTTGCGGAGTCCGTTGGGGGTATGACGAAGCTGAGAGGTGGAGGTAGGCGGTAGAGTGTGTGATTATTCCGCACGTTCGCGGAGGAGGCCGTGGGAAGCGAGAGGATGGCGATGTTTGGGGCTTACGGAAACCCGTGGGTTAAATTAAAAAGTTAATATTAATCATGATAATTAAATATTCTAATCACAAACATCCTTTTAGTTTCCATTTAAAAAAAAAAGTCATTATTGCTATTTGAAAGCAAATTGGGTTTATATTATATGGGCCAGGTCTTAAAAGAAAATAGAGAGCAAAAGAAATATTATTTTATTAATTATTTTTCTATAAAACTAATTCTTAAATTAATCTATATAAATAGTAGTTATTTTTGTATTATTGATTAATACAATTAGTATTATATATATATATACTATTTTGAATTTTTTATAACTATATTATATTAATATAATAAATAACTTTATTATAATCATATCGAATCATTTATAAATTTTATAGAATTTTAAAATATAAAAAAATTAAGTGGGTTCAAATTAATTTTTTCATATGCTTCAAACGAATTCAAATTTTATAAAATTCGTATCATTTTTTTTTACTCGTGAAATTTATAAATTTTTAAAAAATAAATGATAAATATTTAATTAGTGTTATTTTATTTATTTTTTTTATTATTATTAAATAAGTATATGACCTCCATTGACAAAACTTAGTCTCACCAAACATGATCGAAGATTACTTTCTTTATATATATATATATATATATATATATATCTTGATTAATAAGCCATGCCAAAATGCCAATTTCGTCTTTGTCAACATATATCTACCATAAATCATTAGATTCATATTTGTTCATCAACTTTTTGAATTATTACAAGTATTTTAATTACAAACGTGTAAATTATTTAAATTAAAATATACTATAAAAATAATTTAGAAAATTATAACTAATTACTTCGGACATCGTCATCCATGGTTAATATTTCGGTAACATCAATTTTAATAATTATTAATTAAATGAAGGAATTATGTAAATATTTAATTAATTAATTAATAATAAAGTTAAGAGGGGGTAGTTTACATGTCTTAATTACTCACGGTTATTTCAATTAAATTTTGCACGTGATTCTGAAAGAGGAAAGTTTGGAGTCTGCGCGGGCCCCACTGAATTGATGTCGCTTTTACAAAACGGTCGAAGCCATTTAATTATTTTTATAAATGTAATTTAAAAACTTTTGCGGGTTTGACCCACGGATTTTAATTTTTTTTATATCTATACTTTTTAATGAAACCAAAGATAATTTCATTACATAAAATATAATATTATTTTTAGTTATATATAATACTATTATATTGGAGTCATAATACATATATATATATATATTATGTTGCATCTAAAAAGCATATTCATTATCATATTAATAATTTAATTTAATTACTGTAATTTTATTATTATATTAATAATTTAAATTTTATATTTATTTAATTAAATATTATAAAATATTAGTAAATTAATAAAAAGAATTTTGAATTTACGATATTAAAATAAATTATAAGGATATGAATAATAAAAGCACCATTGGAGGAGAAGGTATTGTATCTTCCTCTTCTATTTATTATAACCAAAAAAGCAAGAACACAACAAAATCATTTATCTTCTCAACTCTACACACACACACACTATATATTTATATATATATATATATATCATATCTTATACCTGCCATCTTATCCTCTTACAATAATTTTTTCTTTTTTAAAAAATATATACATACACTACATACGTGCATACATACATACCCACATATTTGTCCATGCATACCCTGCAATGAATATTCTATTTTCATGGATGTTAAACTTTGTAACTCTAATTCACCAAATTTATGATGACATTATTGATTATTTGGTCCTATAGTTACTACTTCTACTTTTCTATTAAATTTTTTTAATTTTAAATTAAATTATATATATATATATAAGAAAATTAGAACAATAAATTATTTCAAAAATTTTTATTTTATTTAAAAATTATTAATTCGAAATTTATAAAACATGTTATTTTATAAATATATTATAAATTAATGATAATTAATTCGTAATACTTAATTAAATAAAATATTAGAATATAATGCAACTGTAGCATTGGCCCAACTCCATTTTCAGTGATGTATATAAAAATGGCACAGGAAAATAAAAAGATAATTTTTTTTTTTAAACAATGAACAAAAATAAATTACATAATTCCAGTTTAGTATTTTATTATACATATTTTACATTAAAAAAATTTACATTATATTATATATCAATAATTTTATACATCTTATATATATATATATATATATATACATATACAAATACGTACACAAAAAATAAAATAGAAGAAATTAATTGATTCAAGTGAGTTGAAAATCGGAAAAGGATGCTTGTATTTCCTCCAGAGTTCTTCCTTTAGTCTCCGGCACCAGCATCCATACAAACATAATCGTTGCACCACAAATTCCTGAGAATACAAAAAATGTTCCTGCAAATTTTTGTTTTAAATAACCCTAATTAATTAATTGCTAAAGAGTGATTAAGTGAAAATGATTTAATCTAATTAAAAGATTAATTAAGAGACCTGATGAACTCCATTTCAGCATAAAGTTGAAGGTGTAAACGACAATCCACCCAAAAAACCAATTTGACATGGTCACTAGTGTTCCTGCTGGTACTTTTATATGGATTGGATATATCTGCAACATACACGTACGTATACGTATACGTATACGTATACACCAGTTGTGAATATATATTATCATTAACTAAAGTATTTTAGATTAAGAGTAATTAATTACCTCGGACATTATAAGCCACGGTAAACCTCCCATGCCTATTGCAAAAGCTATAAGGTACCCCTGTTTTACAATGGAGATTAATTAATACTTCAAAAATAAATTAATATTTAAAAATATTACCAGTACGCTTGTAAATGCCAGAATTGAAGTGAGTTCCTCCAGATGCTTCATTGCCTGCTCCATTAATTAATCAGAACAAATGTAAGATGTACAAAATATATAACTACATGTTTATAAATATATGTAAGTATATGATTTTGATTATACACCTGCAGCCAGAATGCCAACCCAAGAAGGAAGCAAAACAAGCACATTCCTACAGCAGAAATCTGTAAGGTACATGATTAATTAATATAGGAAAATTTAGAAAGAAATTGAAATTTATCCACCTATATACATATATATATATATATATATATTTCTTACCATAAGGAGAGGTCTTCTTCCCCATTTATCTACCAAGAGTAAGACCACTAAAGTTTTTGGTATCTGCAAGTTAAACACTCATAATTAACTCCTTTCAGATGTTCCAAAGTCTTGTATACATAACATATATATATATATATATATATATATACATTACCATGAGAATGGCTAACATTGTTGATCCGACGTCGCTTGAAAATTCTGTAACAGACGAAAGAGTTTTTCACTGTATCTTCTTTTTCTTTTTTTTTTTTTCCAATCATGAATAAGTATATATATATGTACACACACACACACACATATACACGTATATGTAACTATTGATGGAGGCAAAAAGGTAGTTAAATTAATTAACCAGCGTCGTCGAATATGCTACTTGCGTAAGATGTCACAGCCGAGCTCCCTCCAAACTGCTGCAAGAACATCAACCCTACTCCAACCTATTCCAAACTTTTATCATCATCAATTTACTCAGTACATATATATATATATATATATATATATGTATGTATCAGAGTATTAATGAACTAATTTTAGTAGTTAATTAATATTTAAGCTCACAATGAGTGAATGAGCATATCTTCTTTGGAACAAGCTTAGTATTCCACTCTTTGATTCTCTTCTAAAGGTTTCAGCGATTTCCTGCAGACGCAAAACAAATCTTTCAAATGAAGTTTCAGAAGAAAAAAAGTAATTAAATATATAAAACTCTGAACCCTAAATCCTAAATCCCGTAATTACTTACTGTGATTTCGGCAGCTTCTTGAGAAATATCAGCATTCTTACCTCTGAGACCGTGCAGAGCAGCTTCTAACTCTTTTTGTTTTCCGACTTCTGCCTATAAATTTTTTCAGAAACTAAATTTAACGTTTTATTATACAAATAATTCTCTGAAACATACTCACCAGCCATCTCGGAGACTCTGGAATGAAGAACAATCCGATAACCTGCATCCCGCATGGGATTGCACCTGATGATAGAGATTAATGCGATTAAGTTCAAAAAGTTGGATTGAAGTAATTAATTGAGTAAAGGAAGAAGCTTTTAACTGATGAGTGCCAAGGTGCGCCAGTTAACCACGTTCCCAATTAAGAACACAAATGAAAATCCAAAAGTCTGCATCAACTGTGTGTATATATACACACACACACCACAAGGCAAAAAAAAGGTAATCAGTATGATTTTCTTAATTATATGTCTATATATATATATGTGTGTGTGTGTATATATATAAGTTTACCTGATTCGTGAATGTAAAACTTCCACGAATATTTTTTGGTGTTGTTTCTGCAATATATACAGGAATCTGGTCGATCCAAAAAAAGAAATAAAAATTGGAATTGCTGTGTTTTTATCTTAAGAACAGATGGATCAAAAATTACCACCCAAAAAAAAGTAGTATATATTTTATACGTTACCACGTAGCTAATGAAACCGACTCCAAATCCTAAGAAGAATCTCCCAACATTCAGCAGCAGTTCATCCTTCACTCCACAAACAGCAAAGTTTTATTTATAATAATCTAATTATTTGAAGTAGATATATATAATACAATATAGAAGAAGATTATATTATATATGTAAAGGAAATTGTTAACCTCAGCAAATGCAACTCCAAGCCAGCCCATGGTGCAAAATATTTCAGAGAAGCACATTGTCTGCTAATTCACAACATAAAAACATCTTTAAATACTGATTGAAAAAATTATCAAAACAAATTCTTGAAATTAAATTGTTTTTTAAAAGATTAAATACTTAACGCGTTTTCGACCAATGAGAGAAGCTATCTTCCCGCTAAATACTGCACTTATCATCCCTCCAAATGTCATTACTGAACTAAAAAATGAATACTGCAAACAACAAAAAGAATATGAGCATTTGATATATATATATATATATGCTTCATGATCGTATATTTCAATCATTCTAGGGTTCTTAGGATCATAAAAAAGTAATTAGTCTTAAGTATGCAGATTAGTGAATCATCTATGACCCAAATGGCTATTTAGTTGAAGCAAAGGTCATTTCTTGCTAAAGTTGAATAGCTTTGTTTATATATATATATATATATATAATAATTCCAATGATCATACATGAATATTACATATTAGGGTCATTATCAAAGTGGAACCCATTTATCCACCCAGCAGCACCGAGGCCCATCCCACAAAATAATTACTGTTTAATTAAGATATATTAAAAAATTTGAAAGGAATGAAATAAAGTGAAAAGAGAGAATAAATTATTGTTCAAATATTCTCTTCAGATTAAAATAAATTAATAAACAAAAAGAAGAAGATAAACAGAGGATGTGTATCGGTAAGTACTTGTTGCAGAGAAAGGTTCAAGTCCCTCGTAATCCCAGATTGAGCTGGGGATGAATAACCCATCTGCAAACAATTCACAAACCAATCCTTCAAATCAAATTTGTTCATAGAAAAGTATAACTCAAGGCAGAAATTTATGCGATTTGGTTAAAAAATGAAACCTGTTTCACCAGACAGATGATTCCGATTTACAGTCAAAGAAGTCTAGAAATTCAAATGAATTTAAACTTTTAAATTATCGAGAGTTCAAAGCAGAAGAGAAATACCAGAATCGAAATTAAACTCACACTGCAGCCGAAAGAGAAGGAGCCGCAGACGGCGACGAAGGTGCTGAGTAGAATGCCGGGAGTGACAGAGCAGGTTGTCCGTTCCAGTGAGAAATCACTGCTGCTAGACTCACCGTTTTGGTACGTTGTAGATTTTGAATTTTTCAGCAGTCCAGCTTCCAAGCTCTGCTCCTCCATAGTTTCGATTCTGAATTATTAATTTCCCCTGCTCTCTGGGAGAAAG
>NW_019013675.1:5591-19624 GCF_000150535.2 Carica papaya | reverse complement strand
GTTCCTAAATGTTATATTAGTCCTTAACCAAAACTGTTTAACTCTTGTGCCTGCCTTCTTAAATTGTGAAATATCCGGAGCAGTTATTGAACATGCTTATACTGTCACTGAAGAATGAGATTTGGTATCATCTTAAAATTTTTTGTTCGCAATACATCTCTAATCAAGCAAAAAGATGTCTGCAATGGTTTAAATGTCAACTGTATGTGGTAAAATCTTCTTTGAATTTCTGGACTTAAGAACTTCAGTTGCAGGATAACGGGATTATGAAGTTCCCAGGTGAATTAGTTTTTGCATCTTATGGTGTATTAATCTTCTCTAATGCTTTCAGTTCAGCAGAGTTAAGGAGCAACTACAATAGCAGTTTTCTTTATTGGTAGAAGTTTTATTTACCACAGTACATTTTTCTGCAATATATATCTTCCATCATGAAATTTACTCTAGCTACATATCTTGATTCTGGGATATGAGAGAGCCACAATTTGGAAAGCCAGATGGCCTCAATGATCTACATTGGAACTTTCTGAATCTTCAATTTCTTATCTAGTTATAGACAAGCAAAGAGTTGGAATATTTGTACTGATGTACTTACAGGATCCCACATATACTTTATCAGAAAAGCTTTTTCTTTTGAGTGAATGTTGTACTTATGGAGTCACTCAACGTTTCATTACAAGACTCTTATCTTCTTTTGCATGATTATTGAACTGTTACGTGTTAAAATTATTGGCAATAATTTTGGCACTCACTGTATTGTCTCCATTTGCAGACAGATGGAACAGGCTCCTTCAAGTTGCAGTTCTTCTTGGCAATCAAACACTGATTCTGGAGTCCTTCTAGATCTCTCCCTCCATAACTCTGTGCTGTAACAGGTATGAAACTTGGCATGGTTCATTTCATTTTTATTCATAAGAGGGTCCCTCTTGGGGACAGACTCTTATCCATGATATTTTTCATATAAAGTATTTAATAACATGAATTAAACATGATATGTTATTTTCAGCCACATGAGTGTAGGATCTTGATTGAATGGTCGGTTTCAGTACTGTAGTTAGTAGTAGATGACAAATGAGCAGTTCTGAGCTTCTTTTATATTTTTTATTGTCATGTCATATTCACATAAATATCGCTCTAATCCCAATCTCTAATGATATATTATCGTCCACCTATCTTTTTGTATATGACGATTAAATTCTAAATCAAAAAGCTTTTGATTACCTTCTCATGGTATAGCTTAAACAATAGCATATAAGATAGAAATTTTGGTATGATATAAAAGTCAAGAGGTCTAGTGTTCGGATTCTAGTTGTCGTCCTATTTTTGTTAATCAACATACAAGAAAATAAGATGAGTCTGTACTTGATTTACGTGTTCAGTCTAGAATACTCTTAAATCAATTTCAGCATGAAGAGTAGTTAAAAGTTCTCATGAAATTGTGATTAGAAAGTTAAATAACCTTTTCTTTTGATGTGCAATTGTTCAAGCTATGGAGTCTAGGCTTCTCTTTCTTAGTAATTTAATCCTTATGAATTCATATATACATATATATATATATATCTCTCTCTTTGCATAGCCCTTGCAAACTATGCAATTATCAAATTCTGATCTTTGGGATTCTTCTGGTTAATTCCCTGATTTGGTTCTTTTAGATTTCTACATAGAAGACATTTTTCTTTCGAAATAAAAATATAGTATATACCGTCAAATACAAACACTAAATGGGTGTCAACCCGTATACAAAATTATTTACATATCAATTAAGGTGTTTATAAGAATCCTGAAATCCTTCCCAAAACATAGAGAATAATCTGTAACTAAAAAATTTAGGATCTGGAACTACTTTTTTCTAACCCTATTTTAGATCCTCCTCCATCCCCACAAAGACTATCTTGTTTTTTTCTTCTACACAATCCAAAAAATAGTAGGTGGTACGAGAGCCACATGTTTTTTCCCCCTCGCTGATACTTTTCGGACCCAGATCTCCATCCGTAACTGTGTCAGCTATAAACTAATTAATTCCCAGGAGTCCATATGCCATGGTCCAAAGATTGTACACCAATGGATATCCAAGCAAGTGATTAATGATGAAGATTGTCTTTAATGCAGATTATGAGATAAAGATTGTTCTTAATCAATTTGTTAAGTATTAGACGGTTGCCGGAAGCCATAAATTAGATTCACAAGAATCACACATATGTTTCTAGTATTTTCTACCAAAATCAAGCCTCAGTTCTAAAGTTAATCAGCATTTCAAGATCATATTATTTAATGAGCAGTTCTGGATAATCTCATTTATAAAGAGATTATGTGGTTGTTTTCATTCTGATTAAAACTAAATCAGACTGGAGAGAGGAGTTTAAATTGTAAAGTTTTTATTTAATTTAACAATAATATAAAATAATACTATAAATAAATTTAAATTAATTAAAAACTTTATATAACTCTGCTACTTAATTTTTTTTTTTAAAAGAAAAAAACATCAACCCAAATAAAATTAATACTAATTAAGAATTAAAATAACAGTTATGAATTGTAAATTTAAAGAACATGATAATATCATATATATATATATATATATATATTTTTTTTTTTAATTTAAGTATTCATAAATGTATATTCTTTTCATCATAATATGTTATAGCATATTTTAAAAATAAGATACTATAAACTATGATGATATGCTACTGTAAATCTTAGCTATGCCGGCAAGTTTCATATAGTTTGAAGATAAAGAAAAGAACAAACTTCTAAATAGAAGAACAAAGTTGAAAAAAAGAGGATAAAAAAAACATCAGTTAGAGAAGCACTATGAAGAAAACACAACATTAGGAAAGCTTACTGGTCATCCTAAAATAGACCAAGAAGCATATACATATATAAATGTGTAGAATATTTATTCATTTATTTAATTATATTTTATGTAAAATGGAAAATATGTTTACACAGCAATAAGTTGCTGCCGAGCTTCAATCCTAATTTCTTCTTTCATTTTTCTTATAAACTCTTCAATTTTCCTGTTCAAATCATCATCATTACTCCCTATATCTTCTGCAAACTTTGTCTTTGCATCTTCTTCTTCTTGCTTCACCAAAATCCCACTTCTTACTTCTTCTCTCTCTCCATGATCATCTTCTCCAGCCAAATCCACTCTTAATCCTTCATCATCGTCTTCTTTTTCTTCTGCGTGTTCTTCATCTTCATCTTCCACTGCTTTCTCTTCTCTTTCTTGCTCCTCTTGATCAGCTATATATATAACATTGCCTGCAACATTCTCTGAAGGCCCATCAATGGCTTCCACAACAATAAAATGCTGATCATGCTTACTGACAAAGTGGACTGACGGTTTGATTTCTTCTTCAGTAATATTCATGTTGGATTGTAATGGTGATGATGAGGATGAGGTGGAAGAAGTCAAACTTTTAACAAGAAAAGCAAGGATTCCATTACAGATGAGGAACATGTATTTCCTGTCAATAGTGTGTGTAACGAAGGAGAAGAAGAAAGTGTTGGAAAAGTAGAGATTGCAAGAATGGAGAAACAAAGAGAAGAAGCCTGAAGAGTAGCAGAGAACCAGAGGGATTAAAGAGAAGATGAACTTCAAGCTTCTTTTAACCAAATTATAATCATTCTTGTTGAGGTTGTAATCCATCTCTGTCTGTGAGCTGAATTGGATTCTTGGAATGGCTTCTAGTGAATGACTTAGAACATCCAAGGTGAGTTCTCCTTCTTATACTGGTAGTGTATGGGGGGGTGTTATGTGAGTGAATTTACCAAAATGGTCATAGCTTCTTGACATTAAAACGAATTTGGTAATCGTAACTTTTTTAATATTATAGTAAGTTAAGTTCTAAATCTATTGAATAAAAAATTAAAAATTTACTATTGCTAACATTAATACGTTTGTATATATATATATATATATATGTAAGACATAAAAATTATACCTATAAACCAAGTCTCAAAAACGAAAAAGGTACAAGAAAAGAGTATTAGACCGAATCAATTCACAAAAATAAATAAGGGTTATAGTTATAACGATTCTCCTATTCAACCACTTCAACTATATCCGAACACCTTATGTTATGATATTTTATCTTAAAAGCAATCAAGAATTCGTTCATTTATGTATGATTTGATTTCTTGTACACTTTCACATAAAATTTCACCTCTAATTATTTATACAAGATTGGACATGAACTTTGATGTGGACCGTCTGATTTGGTGAAGTTGAAATGATGATCACACCACTGTATTATATTATATATATATATATATGTTAGTTGGAGAAGATCAGAAAGTCTACATGTATATCATGTGGGTCTGGACTGTTGAAGAAGAATCTTATTTCATTTGGTAGAACATTCAACGCCCTCTCCCTCTTTCTCTCTCTCTATCTCTCTCTCTCTCTCTCCCTCCCTCTCTCTCTCTCTCTCTGTCTATATATATATATATATATATGCAGATATAAACATATATTTTTATTAGTACTGTCTGCCTGAATTCTTTGAAATTTCTAGGTATCACCAGACTTGGTCAGAGACCGCCTAGGACACGGTATAAGAGTACTGAGTGCCTCACTTCCAGTATTTGCCGTGCTTGACGGTCTCTCGGTCTCCACCATGTATTCTTTTTATTTCTTAAGAAAAAAACAAAAAGTTAAATCCATTTTTTTTTATAAAATATCTAGCTACCAATTAATCACTCGGCTCTACAAACACATTAATTATATAAATTCTAAATTTTATTGAATTAAATATTATAAATCAATCATTATTAATATAGATTAGATAAATTCTCGTATTTTGTCGACTCGGCGATTTGGATAAGGGCATCCCTCTATTCCATTCCTGCGCTAGCTTAGGAATGATCGGGATGAGAAGATATAGGGGGACAATGAAGTAAACGCGAAAAATTTTGCGTTATTTTTTTGGCACCCCCTATTATGAAAGTTGATGGGCTTCCAGTAAGGTAGCTTACTTCAATGATATTAAAAGACTCTCTATGTTAAGCACTGTTTGTTTGGCTGCCGTTTTGTGTACGCCAGACGTGCTCAAACTTAATTACGTATTATAATATCATGTATTAAAAATTTTTATTTGAGTAAATTCTATCAAATTATTAATTGTATAGTTAAGATGACTAAACTTGTATATATGAATTTATTTTTAATTAATTCAATATGCTATTTTTTTTTTTTTTTTACCATTCTCTTCCATGTTCTTAGTGTGGGTTCTTGAAGTGTTTATATGGGTCTTAGCATTATGATGGGCTCGGCCCAGCCCAGCCCAGCCCGGCCCATCATCAATAGCTTTGCCTTTGCCTTTCCTAATCTAAATGAGAGAATTGTACTACTAGAGACAAGAACTCTTGGGTTGGGATTGAAAAACTTTTCTCAATATACCTATTACAATCTCTTTTAAGAAGGCTTCTAGACATTCCTTACTTCACTTATTACATAGGTTTGTAAAATTGATTTTTTTCGGACATCTCACTTGAGGAAATCATCTTCTATGTTTGATATCTCGTCTCCTGATTTTCCAACGACATAATCTACTATTCATTTTTATATATAATAAACGATTTTTTGAATGATCATATTATTAAGATATCGAGTTTTATTCACTTATTACGTATCGTACAGTTTTAAGAACTACTTCATTATATAATATCTTATACTTTGTTTTCTCCAAACTGTCATATCTTTTTTTCACTTTTTTTTCTTTGTTGCGTTTCATAAGATTTTATTCTTCGATTTATGACATGTACTTATTTTTTTTTTCTATTATTGTTCAATGTATATAATATTTTTTATTAATAGTTATAATTAATTCAATTTAATGTCTTTAATTTGTATAAATTGGTTAAAACTATTTAATTCAGATAACATAATACTCTTATATAATAATTAATTAATTTAATTTGAGTTTAAGACTCGATCCTATTTAAAAGAAAATATATAAATTGTAACATTTAAGGTTCTCGTTTTGTATAGTGCATAACATTGAATCTAATTAACTACAAAACTTGTAACATCACAAAGGACAATCATCCCATACATACACAACTCTATATATGTAAATGTATAGACCATGTTATTGCCCTGGAGAATATACATACATACATATATATATATATATAAGATACTAATTAGATAGCTAACCATAATGATTAATGACATCTTCAGTACTGATCAGGCCACAAAAATGCTCCCATTGCAAAAGCTCTCTTCTCATCAAGGCTGCCATTAAAGCTGAGTCCATACTCTCTGAGAAGCAGATCCACCTTCCACTCCTCCATCTTCTCGTACTCACTCTTACTGTATCTTGGATAATGCAGAGGCATTTGGAACTCCGAACAGCACCCTCCATTAACCCTCTTCTCCTTCAACCTCTCTATCCCTACGACCTTCACCTTCTCCTCTCCCTGCTGGTTGTACCCTAAGACATGGCATGCTGAGTGAACAAACCACCTTAGAGCCGCCATGATCTTTCTGGGTCTATCAGGTTGTGTAAGACAAGTTTAAGCTCTAGGAGAAGTGCCTTACATATATATATATATATATATACATGTACATGATTGATGTACACTAATGCGTGTACGTAGATTAATCCAGGTGGAGTAAACGACAAAAAAACTGAGTAATCTAGGCATTAAGCAAAGATATAAAGAATCTTCTCTTCTAATATTCATCAATCATTTAAGTAGAGTCCAGATATTATGGCTAGAAATCTGTATGATTAAATATATATATATATACATATATATAAATGGCAATCACAGATATATATACATATATATATATGTAGGTTGTATAATTTGGTTTAAAATTTAAGGAGAGAAGGCATCGTGTCCCGAGTAGGGGTTATAAGTCTCTTTTGGTGCATGACAACAATGAGTTCATAGCGAAGTTGCGTGTTTACATGCCATGACACGTTTGCTACTGTTAACGTCATACTCAATTATTTACATGTTCTGATTTGGTGCCTTCATAAATACGTTTATATATATATATATATATATATATATACATACATATTTGCTATATCAAAATTTGATAGTTATCTCTACGTGGGTAATAATAAAGATTTACGATCTTTTAAATCTCTAATTTTTTTTTTCCTCATTGTCTTCGATTATACCTTCAAATTGTTACTCATGTACCTAAAGAATTTAATTTATGTTCAATATTTTGCATATGATAATAATTACTTTATTTATAATAATTAATTTAATAAAATTCAAAATTTAATTTATTATTATATTAATAGAAAGTGATGACTAAATTATATTTAAATTTTAATAAATTTATTATATTTTTGGTAAAATAAATATTATGTAACAGTTTAATTTCTTTAATTGAATATTTATAATATATTAAAATTTAATATTTACGAAGTAAATATTTTTATTTGGATGTATATAACGGATTAAAATCTAATATAGTATTTTTAAATATTGAGAAAAGATTATATTTTTGAGCTAAGTGAGAATTTCTTGAGATTCAAACAAGGAGTTATTAACTAGTCATATATATTATATATATATATATGTATATATAAGTTTCATGTGTGTGTATATTATATATAGATTTCCACTTCCACCTAATTAATTACTACTGCAAATGCTCAGTTCGGCCTCCTGATCTTCTATATACCTGCACGAACGTGATTGCTGAAGAATATCTTTTCCCACCCAAACTACTTTGCTTTTAATCCTGTTATTAATTATACCTGTACTTATACATATATATATATATATGTATATATATATATATAATCTTCATTCATCTGCTTTTTCTATTTGTAAACAACAGATGTTCCACTTTTCCCTATCAACCATTCAATGTTATTAATGTTCTTAAAATCATTTAAATTTATCCTTATAAATTGCTAATCCACATGTTTATAACTTTTTTTTTTTTCAAACATACCGAGCAAAAGCACCTAGTTATATATATATATATATATATATTTGTACACATACTGTTTCGACTAACTTTATATTCCACTAAAAATTACTTAAAGCATTCATGAATGGGTGTATATTAGTATAAACAATTATAAATTTTTACTAAAATAACCATTACACCGTTTTTGTATAATAAACAACATATTTTCAGTATATGTATACATGGGTATATATTATTATAAACAACATATTTTCAATATATGCATATATGGGTATTATATATGTATGTATATATATATGTAAAATCAGATTGGTGTGGCTTAATTTATCGTTGTGAATCAATCTGTCTGGCATTTCCTGCAATCCTTAAAAGCAGTCAAAGAGGCAAGACCATAACTATATATATATATATATATATGTGGTATCTGGTTTTCAATAGAAAAGAATATTCTACAGCTAAAAACCGCCAAATAATCAATTATACCCTATTGTGTTATAAGTTTATCCTGCAAAAAGTAGTGGCAACTCTAGTAATTACATCCAATCAATCGTCTACTTTCAAACCTCTCGCAGCTATAAATATATCTCTTCACCTTTCAAATTGATCAGTGATATTGGTCACCTCCATTTTCGCTTACCAAGAAGGTATATTCTTCCCTGCTCTCTTTAGATGTAATGGATTACATGTATACAGACATCTACATGTATACATCATGTTTAAGTATTTTTATCAGTTGATAGATGTGTGGATAAAAAGATTAATGCCTAGCGTTAACTGGGTTTATTCGAGTGAATGTTGGCCTGTGATATATATATATAGGTCTCTTACATATATATTGGCTTTCAAACATTAGCTATTACACTTCACTATTGATGTATCGATGTATCTGCATGCAACCATCATGTGAGTGTATGTATATATCCATCTTGAGTGTTTGGATTATGGTTGTGATGGGTATATTTGGTGCATTTGCAGGCTAGTTTTTGAGTTACCCTTACATCCACTGCCTATATATATATATAGATATATATGTTTTGGGAAGGTTTGGTAATGGCAGGTGTGGTCGGATTGAGATCAAAGAAGCTTATTCTGAGAAGATCACCATGCTTACTCTCTATGGCTTTGGCTTTTGCCTTTCTTCTAGCATTAATGTTATCTGGTACGTGTGTGTATATATATAATCTCTTTCTCTCTACTAATCAGCTGATGAAACAAAATTTTTTAAGTGGCAGCAGTTTAGATAACAAGATTTTTCCAAGTAAAAGGAAATCAAGCATGCAAAAAGGGGAACTTATATATATATATATATTAACATGACCTTGCATGTACGCACCCTAATTCCCTCTCTAGAGTTAATTAATTACCTCTTGAATTGCTAAACTATTAATTACTGCATTAATGATTCATAATCCTCAACTCTCAACTACTGCTAAATGTATTCTAAAAAATAAAAAAATTAATAATTATTTTGTTAAATAGTTTATACATATTTTCTCTGTGTGTGTTATCTCTTAATAGTTATTTTTATTATATTACAATTGATATATATATATATATATTTAATTAATAAAAATATGAATTTACAATTATTCTAAAAATGGAATTAAAGCAAAAATGGGTTTAGTCTAGTTGTTAAGTAAATATAAGCATTAATTTTGGCATGAATGTCTTATATATATATATATGTAAGTTCTTTTAAATTATACATTTCATAAATTACATGACATTTGTATATCTATAAAAATATATGTAATGCACAACCCATGAGTCAATTTTATATCTTTATGAGGATATATAGATGTATCCTTCTTTCAATCAAAAAATATTTGGTAGTTAAAATTAATTATGGTTCAAAAATTTAATGAAAAATGCAGGTGTTGAGTCTTATCATGAAAAGGAAGAAGATGATATAGTTGGTAGGGAAGGCGGCAGAAAGAGTAGGGTAGTGATGTTTCCCAAGAACAACATAACTACTGCCCTTGCAGCTCGTAAGATGCTGCAGATGCTGCAGTCTACTGGTAACTCTCTCTCTTACAATATTACTTGTCTGTATATATATATATATCTATATATACTACCCAAATATTTTGTAGAATATATAGAATTGAAAGAAAGGTTTTTTCTCTATCCTGGCCGAACTCCACGTGTAGGTAAATCTAAGATCAATTAATTAACTAAAATGATGTTGTAATGCACATTAATTATGAAGCTTATCTTATTTTGTAAAAAAAACAAAATTATAGATGATGGAGACAAAAATCGGATGGGAAAATCATGTTCGAAGGACGATATAGTGATATTCCAAGGTTCATCGACTCCGCTCCCGAGTGGAATTCCGTCGTACACGGTTCAAATCCTCAACTCCTGCGTCTCCGGTTGCAGCATTGCCGACATTCACCTCAGCTGCGGCTGGTTCAGCTCTGCCCGGCTCGTAAACCCTCTTGTTTTCCGGCGTGTCCGCTATGATGATTGCATTGTTAATAATGGCGACGCTCTTGGTCCTGGACAAACCCTCTCCTTTCAATATGCCAACACTTTTCCTTACCCGCTTTATGTCTCTTCTGTTTCTTGCTGTTGATCCATGAGATCTACCACCAGTAGAAATAGAATATCGGTGTAAATTTTTGCTGCTCTTGTTTTCTTCTACTAATATTATTAGCAGAGGGTTTGTGGTAAATTGGGTTTCAACTTTTGGATCCTGGGCATGCGCTGGCTTCTCATATTTTCTACCTCATGGCCCAAATTATTCCTGTATGGTGTTCAGATTTATATCTATTTTATCAACATAACAAGACATATATATACATATGCAGAGAAAGAGAGCTCTGCTTCACAAGAAAATTGCTAATTAATCAATTCTGTAGACAAAAAAAAAAAAAAGGAATACATTGCTAATTAATCAATTACTGGGCATAATCATAACTGAAATCAGTGACACCAACCATGGCAGATAGGATTTGAGAAACAAGATAAAGGGAACCCCCCATGATTGCCAAGATTAAAATTGCAGAAATTGGGTTCTTCAACAACTCAAAGATTGGCTTGGCGATGGTATAAACAGCACCAGTACTTACAGTAAGTGCATACAGCGCATATCTCCTCACATTATCCCAAAACTCCTCCACTAACGGCCCTTCAGGACCCAGAGCCAAAGCCTTCTCATCTCCCATCATCATCATCATCCCCATCACCACCGCCACCGCAAACCCTCCAAACACCATATACCCATTTGCAGAATCTTCCAAAGATTCCTCCTTTTGGGGTTCTTGGACCGAAATCAGACTAGGGTTTTCTGCGAGAGACTCTTTTGAAGGGTACCCAATAGTTTGTTTACGGATTTTTGAGGGTGTTCTTGAGAAATTAATGGATTGTTTTCTGTGAAATGTTGAGGAATTGGTAAGGAGCAGAAGAGGATGGTTTGGAGCCGAGTTGGGTTTTGGTAGGTGGATTTGGAATTTGAGTGTAGAGATATTCATATTGGTAATTCTGATGGTTTAGAAGGTCAGATCATACTGTATCTGCTCTGGGAGGAGACCATCATGAGCTTGTGGTGGATGCAATTCTCTCTTTTTTAATGCCTTATCTCTTCTTAGCCAAAAGGGGTTGAGAGAGAAAGAGAAGAGACAACTACAACTAGTGATTTAATGGAATTTAAATTAATTAAATTTTGATGCATAAATATTTAGTGTTATATATATTTATAATGTTAATATATACTTGTTATTTGCTATTATATTTAAATATTATTTTATTTTAATTAATGTTGAATATTTTGTCTCGTGGCTACCTCTACAAGGAGAATCGTTGTGCACCCATTGCTAATAAAATGTATATAAAGTTTTGGATTCAAGTTCTTCAAATGTACATAATTTCTCAGGAATTCCAAATTAGAGAAGAATTTTACACAAGTCATGGGATATACAAAGCAAAATTTCTATAGATACCACGTGTTTAAATCACATACCATGCATGTCATCCAATGGTGACATCAGACCAGAATATGCTCGCTATTGTATGTATACGTACAAAAACTTGTATCCATAATTCCCTTTTTGCCCTTCCCTTTTTTCTCACACTTTCTTCTTCCCTCACCTTACCAGACGTCATGAGCTGTTGCTAACCCCCAACCCCTACGAGCAAGTCCTCCATGACTCAAGCGGCCTTCTCTCCCCTTTTCTCCCTCTCCCTCGTTCTCTCTCTTTCCTCTCGTATTCTTTCCCGTCATTCACTTTTCTTCGCAGAATTTCCATGTCTTGTGAAGTGTAAAAGTTTTCACTTTTCAAGTTCTTTTTTTTGTGGTTCTTCTCTGTTGAGTAATTCAGGCCGCTGTTAGTTCTCTTTGGGGTTTTTTCTTTGTGGGTTTTGTTCTTTGCCTGGTGTTAGGTCGGGATTAGTGGGTTTCCTCTCTTTGTTTGCGTGAATGATGCTAATGGTGTTCGGTTCTTTCGTCTGTTCCGCCAAGTCTCTGTGGTCTCTCCAGCTAAGCTAGAGCCTGGTTATTTTTCTCGTTTAGGGTTTTTGGTTTTAAAACCCTTTATTCTCGCTTGTTTTCCCTTGTTTTTTTTGTGTGGCTATTTTGGATCATTCCCAGTTCTTGCTTCAGTTTCTGTACTAAAGAGGACACAGAATCCCCTCCTTTTCTTTACATTTTTGTTTAGGTTTTTCTCTGATTCCTGTGTTTGTTGGGTTTCTCGTAATGGGGTTTGTGTTTTCTCGAGAACTCCGTTACAATCTTAAGGCTTGTGAACTGGGTGCATATTCTTTTCATTGATGACCGACATGGTTCATCGGATATCAAAAGCTGGTTCCTTGACTTTGGAAAGTAGCAGCTCATCCGATTGAGTTCTTCTTGGAATCTGTAATTTCTTTTTCCTTCTTTATACCAAAATGTCTGCAGATAATCATGGTTTTGTGGCTTGGGAAGAGCACATTGTGTGCAATGAGCGTGGTAGGCGTCTGGTTCACTTTTTCTTGAAGGATGCATCCGGGGACTCGGTCCTTGTAGTCGAGGGGACCGAGAGGAGTATACGGCACATGATGTATGTAGTTTCAGATGAGTTCTTGCAGATTTACGGATCCAAAGTATCCATCAATGCCTGTACAAAATGGCGAGCAAGAAGAGACGTCGTGGAGTGGTTGAACATGATAGTTGGAAGTATGTGCTTTTACGTATTTGCATATTTTAGGTTTTCTATTACCTGCTTTATCTGTATTTTCATTGCGTTTTTTCCTTTTAAATAGAAGATTTGAAGTTCTTTATTGTTGTAGAGTATAGATGTAATCTTAATATAGTAGATGGTGCTAATTTCCCATTGACAATATGGGGCAGGACTAGACTAGCATTTGAGTTAGCTAGTCTTGGGATTGTGTAGCATTCAAGTCTTTGCATTAGCCCAAGGGAATAATTTCCCATTAGTTTATAGTTCCCTTTTTCTGGTCTTACTTAATCCAGCTGTTAGTATTTTGATTACTAACTACCAATTTATTACCTTATCAACTTACTCTGTGGAATCTTGTATTTATAAGAATTGCCAGATTAACAGAGTTCTTAGTTGTTCATTAGCTAAAATTGACGATGTTTATAGACATAGTTAGCTCCTTTTAATATTTCCGAGTTACTATGGACGGTGTCCTCTATTTCATTTGGCTTAGCATGTTAAGACCAAATTGGCTGCTGTAAATATGTGAGCAATAGTGATGTATTCTTTCATATATCTTTGATGTTGCCAAGACATTCTATTGCAGACATCACTTTAGACATATTTGGAGATAATAGTGTGTTTGTGCATTTGTGAATTTGTCTCACTCTTTGTCCACGATTGCTAGCATTTCCAGCATGTCCTCATTTACATATAGATGTGTGTACGATCGCATGCGTGAATGTGTTCTCACTCTTTTTGAAGGTTGGAGTGTTAGCATTTCAAGATTAACTGATATTCCCATGGTTCATAGATTTCAGCTTAGGCTAACCTTTATTATTGGTCGTAAGCTCTTTAGCTAATTCATCTTTGTTCTCTCGTGATTAGTTAGGGATTTGAAGTACCTTTGATGTTGTTATTTTTTGGGTTAGTGTCATAGCCTAGTTATAGATGCTCATTTTTTCAGGATTGGCATTTACATTCTG